>JADKXX010008724.1:0-17539 GCA_017310255.1 Butorides virescens
CCCCCCCGCGCCCCCCGGCCCCGCTGCCGTTCGAGCCCCGCCGGGATCGCTCCCGCCCGGGGCCGCCGCGCTCGCAGCTCGGCGCTACCGGGGCTCGGCGGCTCCGTCCCTGGCTGGGAACAGCTGACAAATGGTTTCAGCTTTCATCGCCGCCGCCGCGGATCGTACTTCGTGTTCAACTTTGTGTTTCGAGGCGATAGCCTGCTCGCAATATTGTGTTTGCGCCGGCATCTGCTCGGCGCGGTGCCGCGTCCCCCCCGCTCCTCAGGGGAGCTGCTGTTTGCTGCAAAGATTTGCCCTGCTCTGATTTATGCTGCGCGGCCTCGGTCAGGGAGTTCTCTCTCTCCCAGGACTGTGCTGCTCTGGCAACTTTGCTGTTAAAAATAGTAGAAATATGCATCGAAACCTTGGCGATGCGCGTGGCTCTGGTTCAGGGTGGAAGTGATGTGGACGCTGCTGCAGATCGAGGGGTTTGGGGTTTTTGCTGTTGGCTTGGGGTTTTTTTTGTTCAATTTGTGATTTTGTACCAAAACCATATGAATGAAGAATTGATTATTTGGAATCTTTATTGTAAAGTACCCCCTTCCCCCCCCCTCCCCCCCCTTCCCCCCCCCCAGTCTGTGAGCCTGCAAAATCAGAGTAAGACGGCTGGGGACAAAGCTTTAGCTCTGCCCCCACCCACAGTTTTGGGACACAGGGTCCATACCCCATTTTTTTGGTGCTTTGCCCTGGACAACAGGCGCCCTCGAGCGCAGGATTTTAGTGATGCTTTTCTGACCTAACGGTGGCCTTCCCGTCTGGCTCACGTGTCGCTGGTGGGGTTTTGAAATATTTTCTTCTCCTTTGCTGGGATTTTGGGTAGATCATCAAAGCTGAAGAGCTGCAAAAAAATCAAGCCGCAGGTCCTGAGGGTCCTGAGTGCACGGCAGAGGTGGGCGCTCGCCTGGGCTGAGCCGTGCCGTGGCTGTGACCCCCGTCCTCCCCTGCCCCCGGCTGGGATGTGGGGTGCGGGGGCTGCGTTGGGGTGCCCCGCTGGGCTCGGCCTTTCCCATTCCCGCTGTTGCCCCTTGGGTTTTGGCTCATTTAGCCCAGGCCTGTCCCTGCTGTAGCTCCGTCCCTGGGCTCCAGCTACGGGCCAGCACGTTTTGGAGGGGCTGGCTGGCTTGGGGGTGGCTGGGGGCCCCTGTGTTGCCCCCCGTGCTCTGAGCTCCGGAGCCGCTTCTCTCGCTTTCACGCGCTGTGCGTAGGGATCGTCCGAGTGCCGGGGAGGTCTGTGCCGCCGGCAGGGGCCCCAGTGCTGCTCCGAGCATCACCCCTGCTGAAACTCGTTGGCCATCCCGCGTGCGCCTCCGAACGCGGCAGGGCAGGCAGTGCTTTACCGGTCGCACTGAGCAAGACGTTTCCCAAAGAGTCGCCTTTCCCCTGGGTACCAGATTTCTGTGAATGAGCTCAGCGTGACACCAAAGGGCTGAGAAAAAAATCTGGCTCTGAACTCTCACAGAAATCTGGCCGGTGATGTGCAACTCTGGGTCTTTTTAAACATTTTTTTTCCCCACCATCCCATGGAGCACAAACCCTCTGGGTGTAGGTCTTGCTGCAGAGTTTACTGAGGACAAGGAGGATCACCCAGACATCTCGAGGGGAGAACAAGACCCTGAGGAGGTGTTTTCCTGTCTGCTGTGGGCTGAGGAGCCTTGATGGGAGTGATTGCGAGAATTCAAGCAGTGCTTTACGGCGGTTGCTTCGTCTTATGCAAGCTGCCAGGGCCATCAAAGTGACATAATCTGCAGGAAAAGGAAGGGGCTGCTAGCGGCATCGTCAAAAGGGACTCTGTTCCTCCACCTGCTCCTATTTTCTTTTTTTCCTCCTACATTCGGTCTTTGTTCTGCGTTTGCAGTTGAATTTTGCTTTACATGAGCCATATGCAAGCCTGGCAGGATCGGTGGCAGCTGCGGAGTCCCTGGTGGCCCATGTCCCTTTTCTTGTTAGCAACCCAGCAAAGTGCGACACAAC
Source organism: Butorides virescens (assembly GCA_017310255.1). Classification (NCBI taxonomy): domain Eukaryota; kingdom Metazoa; phylum Chordata; class Aves; order Pelecaniformes; family Ardeidae; genus Butorides; species Butorides virescens. The sequence continues at coordinate 2,014 of JADKXX010008724.1, forward strand.
AAACCGACTTAGCGGGCTCCCCTCGCGGAGCCGGGGGGACGCTCCCCCTGCTCCCTCCGCCCCCCGTCAGCCTGCCCACGCCGGCCCACGCGGGAGGGGGGCAGCAGTGGCGTGCACCAGCAGCTGGGCCCCGGGGCTGCTCCTGGCTCCGGTCTGGCTCCAGAAACCTAGGATTTGGAACTGGGTATTTTTATCTAAATCGATTTTCCTGAACGTCCCGCGTGCGAGCCAGGTGATGCTGTGGTGGCCTATGGTCTTCTGGCGGGGCGAAGCCGATGGGTGGGTGCCTTGGGGTGGGTGCCCCCTCCATTCGCTTATCGGTCTCGGCTACTTGGGAATATGGCCAACGTCTTTTCTCGCTGCTGGTTGTTTACCGTTGAGTTCAGCGAGCGCTACTCGTGGGCAGTCGGGCTCCCGGAGCCGCTGAGCGACGTCTTTGCCCTGCTGGAGCCGGCTCCAGTCCCCGTTGCTTTCAGCGGGACGTTCACCGGAGCAGCCTCCCGTGTGTTTTGGGCCTCTCCCCTCCCGCCCCTGGCACGGATGCCCCGGCGGGGACCGCATCCCTTTGCCCTTTGGCGTCGGCTCTGCCTGCGGTTGGAGACGCTGGTTTCTGGGAGCTGTTCTCTGTAATTTGTGAATTATTGAATCAGCTCAGAAACAGCCGCCCAAGGCTCGCTGGCTCGTGTCCGTCAGGAATCGGAGCAGACGAGCCTTCTGGTTTTAAAAGGTCCATGAGTGCCTTGGCTGCTTTGCCCAAACGCGGTGGGAGATCGCCGCTTTCTCTCTACTCTGCAAGTGACATCAGACAGCAAAATGTCTAAATGATAAAAATCTTTTTCCACCGTTATTTGCAACGTGCGGCGCAGCAGCGACCCACACGACCAGCGCAGGCAGCACTGCCCGCACCAGCGCGGGACGCCCCGGACTCTTCTCAACAACGTGTTTGGTGCAGAGGAGTAATTAAAGCTCAAGTCATTGGCAGTTAAATGTCACCTTGCTCCGAGCAGGGCGTTGGTTCCCGCCCGCGGGAGCCGTGCAGTCGGGGAGGCTGTGCGCGCAGCTGCAGGCTGGCAACTTGCAAATACGTAAATCACGGCGAGAAATCCAGGCCAGGGAAGGCTGCGCTTTTTCTCTGCCGGCTCTCAGGCTTCAGTGCCAGGAGGTGACGCTGGGCAGGGCCAGCTTGTGCCCGGGACCTAACACGGTGATCACTTTATCGGGGGCGATGTCCCCCGGCGGGGCTCTGCCCTGCGCCCGCTCGAGCCTGGGGGCCCCCGGAGCTTCGCGGCGCTGGGCACGCGTGGCCGGGAGGGTGGAACGCGGGTGGGGGGGGGCTGCGGAGCCCCGGGGCTGTCTGAAGCCAGCGGGAGCCCTGCAGCAGCGCGTGTCCTCTGCAGGCGTCCTCCCCGGGATGAGTGATGATGCAGCGAGCTCTTGCCTGCCTGGAGTCCCCGGGATTGGACGGGGAGCTGCTCAAAGTCAGGGAAAGGTGCCTCGCTCAGGCGCTGGCTGCAGATTGCCAGGTGTAACATCTCAGCGCAGTGCCCTTGTCTCTGTTGCAAAAAAAAACCCCAACATTTTTGGGTCGGTTTTTTTTTTGCAACTTACGAGCCGCTGGCCGAGGGCTCCTGGTCGCCTCCGTGCCTGGGTACCGGCAGGCGCTCCCGTCCTCCCGGGAGCGGGGTGTCGGAGGCTCCTGGAGCCGCAGCAGCCGTGCAGGACCTGCCTGCGGGGAGCGGGATGGAGGGGACCCCCCCCGCCCAGGGAGGGCGAGCAGCCTGGGCTCCGCTCCCACCACCCCCCCGCGACGGGGGCTTAGCCCGGGGCGGTGCGAGGATGAAGAGCAATACGGAAGCAGAGCCCCCTGTGAAAGCTGACGATGCTGGGCATCGAATATTAAACTGAAAAGGGGGCAGCTGGCGAGGTGATGCCGTCAAGGACAAAAGAAATGATGGGTCCAAAAATAGAGGCTGTTAATTTACGGGGTAATCTTTGCTGTCCTTCTCGAGGCTAGAGCATCCCGCCAGGCTGAACTTGTTGCTGCGGGAGTTTTGCACCTCCTTAGGTCGGGCTTCATGCGCAGAATTAAGCGTAGGCAGCAAGGTGGCCTGCCGCGCGGCGTGGTTGATCTACACAAAGGTAGGGCTCGCCGCTCGGCGCGAAATCCTCTGCCAGGTAACGCGCTGACATCTCCCCTGCCCACGGGTAATTCCTACGGACGTACCCTGTCAATTCAGAGCCTGCCTGCTCAAGCAGACGAACAAAACAAGGCGGTGGGATGCATCAGAAGTTTTTCATTAGGCTTTAGGCTGAGAAAGTGGGAGGGAAGGGTGTGCTCGGAGGCAGGGATTCGTCTGGGAAAGCTCCGGGGGCTCCGGAACGGGACGTTTTAATCACAATTTTAGTATGTTGGCAGGGTTTACCAGCTTCAGGATGTGAATTTGCTGGTGCTTTTGGGATGCGATCAGGGATGCTCTAAAGAGGAGAGAAAGGCTTCACCTGCCCTGGCTGTGCTGGGAACTTGCCAGCGTTACAAACCCGGCGCCCATGCGCACAAAATAGGGGGAAGAATCCCCGCTGGCTCCCCCTTTGGGAGGAGCAGGGGGAGCAGCCCCGGCCGCAGGGGCTGTGCCTTCCCAGTGGGGGCTGGCAGCAGCGGGGTCCCCCCCCCCCCAGCACAGCCCCACAGCGGCAGCCCCGGCCCCGGGGGGAACGCGGGACCCGTGCCGGGGCTGCTCTCACGGTGTCCGATAGGAAACCCTGCAGTGGGGCCTGCGTAACTGCATTAAGGTATTTCCTTAATTAGATTTGCTAAGTATGTAGGATTCTAATTCTTTCTTTTCCTTCTCTCTTAATTTGCCTAATGGAAAAACGAAGAAATAAAATTACAAAAACAATGCCTGCGTTGCCTTCCGGGAAGGCCGGTGTCTGGCCGTGTGGCTCCGGAGGATGCTCTTGCCCAGCCATGGCCATGGCCAGGGTGGGCTGGGGGTGTGGGGGTGGGTGAAGCCCCCGCCTGCCTGCGGGGTGCGGCCGCTGGGGAGTGAGCGCAGCGCCGTAACCTTTGGATACGTCATCGATCCTCCAGCCGCGCGCCTTCCCTGGTGCCGGGGGAGCGATCGCAGAGGCCGTTTATTGGGGCCGTGCCAAGGCCAGGCTCAAGCTCATCACACGATCCCTGCCCTCCTTCCCCGCCCCGTCCTCTCCCTGCCTCCTCCTTGCCCCGGGCCTCGGCTCTGCGGTCAGGCTGCTCGGGCAGGAGAGGCGTTTTCCTCCTGGGCTGTGCCGTCCTGGTGTGGGACGCGGTGGCAGAGCCGCGAGCCTTTCGGGGAGGCTACGCAGGGCACGCTGGGGGCCGTGCGGTGGGAGGGTCCCGCTGCCAGCATTCCCCGGCTGGGGGTCTCCGGGGTTGCAGGGAACCCCCCAGAAACCCCCTGCTGCGGGTGGGAGCCGGGTGCTGGCACCGCGGGGAGCTGCGCGGTGTCCCCCGGTCCCCGCTGGCGTGGACGCCTGGGACCTTTGCTTGGGTTCGGGCTCTGCAGGCGCTGGTACCCCCGGCGCCCCCGGGGACCGGTGACAGCGCGGGGCTGCCATGAGCACCCGCTGGCTCTGGCGTTGCCTTCAGGGGAGAGCTCCGGTGTGCGGGTGAAGATGTGCTGATCTTCCTCACCATTCATTTATCGTCCCGTGAGGGTAATCTGTTTGGGAATTAGGCTGCCGGCCCTTGACCCCGGGGCTGAGGGCAGCCTGAATCATCCGAGCCAGTGGCTGCAGCTGAAGGTAAGGCATTCCCGGTGCAGGGAGGCTGATGACAAGCGATGGCTGGTGAATGGGTTTGTTTTGCTCTGCCCGGAATCGCAGGAGCGGTTCCAGCAGTTTGGCCCCAAAGCAGCCGTCGGCATGTGACACGGGAACACGTTGTGAAGTTGTGTGAGCGATTTTGTAATGCTCAGAATATGATGCTATGGCAACCTGTTACAAATCCCAGATCAAATCAAATTATTTGTGTGCATCCCTGTGACTTTAATCTTTGCAAACTCTGATCCATTTTATGCCTTTGAGGCCACGGTGCTGATGAGTGCCATCAGGGAGAGCTCGGGGTTCAAAGCGGGGAGAGCAGAGGATGAGTGGTTTGCTCCGGGTCAGGCTGCGGGCTCGTGTCCTAGAGAGTCAAAGAGCAAACAGTAAAAATCTGTCGCCCTCCGCGCTTTTTCAGCGGCGGAGTCAAGGTGAATTTGTGGAGAGGAGACAGGGAAGGAGCTCGATGGACGGTACGGGTGGGCGGGAGGTGAATTCTGTCGCCTGAAGACAGCCCCACGCCGTTTTAATTCATTTCTTGCATTGGAAAACTGGAAGGTGCCAAGAGCTTAAATGAGAGGCGATAACGCAAGGCAAACTCGACCTGCTCTGGTATAAAAAAATAGAAAGAACAGAAGACGTGTATTGGTTTAATGCGACGTAAAATGTCAGTCCTTGGTCTGGGTTCACGTTTGGGCACGAGCAGCTGGGTATTTATGTTCCCTAGGGACGCCGGCTGCGGTTGCGCTGCTGGCACAGCCTGGGCGGTGCCGAGCCCTTGGTGCCCTGCGATGGGTGCTGCTGGTCCTGCTCTGCCTTTGCCCCTTGTAGCTGCCTCCCTCCTGCCTGCGCCTGCCTGCGCCTCCCGAGGAGCCCGGCAGGATGGTCCGAGGCCAGGGGGAATAAATCCCGACGGCAGGGCCCCGCTGCCCGCGCCGCCCCGGGCTCTGAGCAGTGCGATCAGCAATTAATGATGAGTGTCAGAGGACTTGGTCTGCTGGTCCCCGGGGTCTGTGAGCCGGGTCCCCGTGTGCTGGTGGCCTGTCCCGGCTGCCGCGCTGCCTGGCACGGCCGTGCATCGTCCTGCCCCGTGCCGGTCCCCCGGCGCCCTGCCGGGGCCGGTCTCGCACCTCCAGGACGGACTTAAGGGCTCAAACTCCAGCCCTGAATTTCCTCCGGCGTCCAGCTGATGCTCCCCTGGCTACAACCGGAGTTCATTAATTGTTGTTCCTTGGTCATTGACTAATGAGAACTATCGATCCGCGTCCTGTTGGTCCCTGCCTTCCCTTGGTCACGGGTGCTGCAGCGCTCTGCTTCCCATCTCCATATGTGTGGAGCATTAACGGGACACGCTGACAACGGGCAGCCCCCCCCTGCCCCCCCCCGCCAAACCTCATCGTGCCGGCCGCAGGGGTGCAGCCTGCGAGGCGCCGCCAGCTCCGGCCGCTCTCCACTCCGCCGCCGTGAAGCCGGTCCCGCAGCGGCAGGGACTGATGCCAAATCCCTGGTCTGGGCCGTGGCGTGCGAAGGGCAGGCAGGATCCCAGACAGACGGACGGACGGGCGGGAGGCTGCAGCGCCTCCCTGCAACCCGCAGCGTGCAGAGGGCTGGCTCCAAAAAGCTTCCCTATATGCATACGTGTGTGTGTGTGTGTGTACACGTGTGCGCTGCTGTGTTCCAAGAGATGGAGTCAAGTTTTGTCAGGACAAGGAGAAGCTGATTCGCAAGCGTGGTTGTGCGTGCAGGCGGGGGGAGCGGGAGCCAGCCCTCCCCAAGCTCCGCTTCGGTCTCTCGTTAGCAGGGACGCAGCCAAACAGCGGCTCCTTTGCTCCCGCCGGCAGTGGTGGGGTTTTGTGCTCGCTGTTGCGCCAGTGGCATTGCAGAAAACTTGCCTGCATCCCCGCTGCATCCCTGCCGTGTGCCCACTGCATCCCCGCTGCATCCCTGCCGTGTGCCCACTGCGTCCCCGCTGCATCCCTGCCGTGTGCCCTCTGTGTCCCTGCTGCATCCCTGCCGTGTGCCCACTGCATCCCCGCTGCATCCCTGCCATGTGCCCCCTGTGTCCCCGCCGAGGAGGGGCTGCAGGGCTGCAGGCACCCGAGGCTCCCCCAGGCCCAGCCTGTGGCTGTCACCCGCTGTCACGAGAGCCGGGACTCGGCGGAGGAGGGCCGCGTGGCGGGGGGGTGGGAGCCGAGGCGGGGGGGCTGCTGGCGAGGGCCGGCGTTGCCGGGGGCCGGGTGCGCACCCTCTGGCAGGACCCGCGTGTTCTGGCGAGGGCCCCGGCAGGCGTCGGTGCCTGGCTGCGGTGCGTGCCGTGCCGTGCCGTGCCATCCCGGGGCGGGCTGCCATGGGAACCAAACCTCATTACTGCGAGATAAACAGTTGGACGTTTTGGCCCGGTTTCTGCAGGACTAACCTGGCAGGGATGAGAGGAAACTGAATTAAATCTCAGATTTTCTGATTCCCGGAGTAGCATCTGGCAGTACCGCTGCGAGCGGCGGCTTGGTTCTCTGCTGGGGAAGCCGCGTGGTGTAAAGGGGACCGGGTGTTTTTGTCAGGCAGCCGGTGGAGGGCCAAGGCTCTGCCCTTTCGCGGCTGGGGGCTCTCGTGCCATGCTCTCGTGGCAGGTCAGTCGGTGGCACGGGGGCTGCTCCCAGCCCCCCCGGGATCCCGTGTCCTCGCGACGCCCCTCGCCATCTCCCGATTCAGCGCCTGTGCCCAGGTGCCCCATGGCGGGGGGGCCCTCGGCTGGGCCCCGCCAAGTCCTCGCCGGGGCGTCCTTGGGGTTTATGCCGGCATCGCCCAGCTGGGCGCCGCCTCCACCGCCGTGGTCGGCGCCTGGGCCGCCGGGAGGCCGAGCAGCCGCGCATCCTTGCCAGGCAGGGAGGGTGCCAGATGGAGGGAAGCCGTGGGGATGGGTTGTCATAGAAACCCAGCCCTGCTGTCCCGCTCCGCGTCCGGCAGAGCCGGCACCGCGCCGTGCCCCAGCCCCGCCGCCGGGCTCCGGCTGGCTCCCGGGGACGGAGCCGGGGTGCTCGGTGGGGCAGCGGGAGCGCCCGGCCCGGGCACGAGGCTCCTGGGGCGGCTTTTGCCGCCGTTGGGTGCGATCGGTTTGGGTTTTCCTCCGACGCAAGGTGCGGTTCCGCAGGCGGCCCACGCGCCCGCCGCTTTGCCCAAGAGGGGTCCCCCTCTCGCGCTGGGGGCGCGGGGGGAGCTGACGCCCTTGCCTTTGGTTTTTCAGGAAACAGGAGCTGCTGAACAGCGCGGATGTGAGCGTCCCGGAGCGGCCGCTGTCCCCCCCCCTGACGGCCCCGCCAACCATGAAGGTGAGTGCGCGGGCAGCGCCGCGCCGGGCTGTGGGCGCGCGGTCCAGCCGCGGTGCCAGTTTTGGAAACCGAAGCTGGCGAGGAGCGGCACTTCCAACGCAGCGGCTGTACGGATCCGGGCTGTTCCCGCGGGAGCCGCAGTAGGTGGTTTCTGGAGCTCAGCCTGCGGCGTGTTCAGGCGCCGGCAGCGGGGCGTGCGTGCCGGCGGGCCCCATCCTGCGCCGCCGCTCGCGTTACGCAATGGCGAGCGGCGATGCCAAGCAGGGCGCAGAGTACCAGCGCTGTTAATCCTCCTGACAGCCCCCCCGGCGCCGCGGCGGGCGGCTGCTCGCCACCACGAGGCAGACGGCGCGTCCCTGGTGGGCTGGCACTGCCGGCGGGGTCCGACCCGCCGCTCGCGCCTGCCGGGGACCGCTCGGCCACTGCCTCGTGCCGCGGCGCAGGCAGCAGGTCGCAGGACGCGGCGCTTCCCCTCCGCTCCGCCCGTGCCAGGCTGCCCCTGCAGGGCTCTGCCCTTCTGCGGTTTTCCCAAACCCAGCTGGAGAAGGTCACGAGCAGCCTGGTCGGACCTGGAAGCCGGTCCTGCTTGAGCCGAGGCGGACGCCGCAGCTCCCCGTTGCCTTGTCCAAACAGCCAGCGGGGAGCCCTGCACCCAGCGGGGCGATGCGGAGAGCTGGGGGGGTGGCCTGGGGCAAAGCTTCAGAATGAATTCGGCCGGAAAAGTCAATCTGAGACATGGAAACGAATGGGAAAATGGGATAAAATGCAACACGGGTTCACCCAAGTAGCTTCTGTTGGAGCGCTCCGAGGCGTTTGTGCGGTGCCAGAGTTGCCAGACACAGGCAATGGTGGCTCCGCGCCCCGGGCCGCTGCAGAGCACTCCACTCGCTGCCACCCAGGAAATTGCTCGTTAGGCTGGGGCAGGTGAGATGAACGTGAGGATGAGGAGGTGGCGGAGAACCTGGTTAAGCAGTTGTTAAGAGCCGGTGGGCTTGGAAATGGAGTATTGAGCTGGAGGAATTTATTAGCGGAGCTTTTGGCAGTTTGGTTTATTTAGGGTTTTGTGCGTGACCTGGGCGCACGAGGCGGGCGGGAGCCGGCACAGTTCGCTGGTGACACGAGCTGGGGCACCTCGACGGGCGGCAGAGGAGGAGGAGGAGAAGGTCTGGGGGGATTTAAAGCTTGGAGTGATGGGGGGGAGCGGGGCTGCGCCTCCCCGGAGACCCCGCCGGCAGCGGGGCTGTCGTCCTGGCACCACTGTGGGAAATGGGGAGGGAGGGGGGATCCTGCCTGCGGGGGGTGCACCTGGGGACGTGGGGTGCACCCGGGGACGTGCAGCGTGCCGGGTGCGGGAGGTGCCGGCGTGCCAGCAGCTGAGCTTCCCGGTCCTCGTGCCAGCAGCGCTCCTGGCCGGCCTCGGGCTGGTGCCCCGGGGGGGGGAAGCCAAAGCCCCCCCACCATTTACCAGCCTCGGAGGACAGAAAGCTTCCCAGGATGGGGGTTGGGCTGGGTGACCTCTAGGGGTCCCTTCCAACCCAAACCATTCTATGATTCTACGGGGCTGGGCGATGAGCAGCCCCCCCGGGGGCTCCCAGGGGTCTCACCTCGGGCGTGTTGGAGCGTCCCGCGGCACGACGCCCGGTGCCCGCCGGCTGGGGATGCGGCGAGCGCCGGCGATTCTGACGGGGCCCTTCCCGGGTGCCTTTGCAGCAGCGCCTGCGTCCTGGGAGGTTCTGCCTTTGCCCTCACCGTGTTTTAAGTGGAAATTCTGCATTTTAATGAGCCAGCTGAGCCCAGCTGTGTGGGTGCAGAGGTGGCCCCCAGCACCAGGGTCTGCCCCCCGCCCAGGTGCTGCTGCAGGAGGGGTTATGGGGGAGCCCCCAGGCGGGGGGTACGGCTGTGCCTCGGCTGGAGCCGGGCGATGCAGGGCGGCGGGGGGCCGGGCTCCTCAGTGATATTTAAACTTCAGCTCAGGGCTTCCCCCAGCTTGGGAAGCTTGGCATGGGAGCCGATGGGAAGCCTGGCATGGAAGAAGCCTGTGGATGCTGCTCCATATGCTTCAGGCACCATAAACTCCCTAAAAACGAACACTGAGGCTTTTTCCTCCGTGCACCCCAAAGATGCCCGTTGCTGCCCTCGTCGTGAGCCGCGGTGGTGGGGGGAGAGGCTGGCAGTGGCTTCGGCTGGGGATGCTCCGGGGGACCGGTCTCCACGGCAAGGCTGGAGGCTGCCTGTTTCCCTGCTGGTTCTTCGTTTTTATAATTACGCAATTAAAGCAATTAAAAGGCGATTACTGACTCGTTCTGCTTTACAGCAGGATTAAAGGGCTCCAGAATCTTTCGCAGATGGCACAGGTTGTCCTTTCGGAAAGGCGAGGCAGAGCTGGGGGCTGGCGGCGTGTGCTTCCCCCCCAAACCCCCCCCCACCCCAGGTCCCCGTGGCGCCGGTGACGGCAGCGCCGCTGCGGTGACAGAGGAGGATCCGGCGCCCTTGCCAGGCGCAGGGGGCTGCGGAGGTGCCAGGCAGGAATAGCCCCCTTTGCCCGGGGGCCACTGGCTTTTCTCTGTGCGCCTGCTGGAGTGGGGCCCCCTGCGCCCCTGCGCCCGCTTTGCTCTCCAAGGGCAGGGGCTGGGCGTGCGCTGGCGTCGGGAGCTGGAGCCGGAGAGGAGATGTGGGGGGGAGCAGCCATCAGCTCGAGGAAGGGAAACACGGGATGACTCTGGGGCTGGCACCCAGAGACCTGGTCCTTCTGGAGAGGTTGCTCGGCCCCTGGGCCATCGCGGTCGGCGCAGGGGACGCCGGGGGGGTGGCTCGGGGCTGGTGCAGTGGAACCTGCGCCAAGACGCTGTGCAGCGTGAGCGCGTCGAGCCGATGCCCTCGGTGCTCGTCCTGCTCTGCCCCGCTCTCCGTGGAATTCAGGGTGCTTCCCGGAGACCCCCACAAGGCTGAGCGCCATGGCGAGGGACGAGGGGTGGGCACGGGCGGTGGGAGCCGGGGCAGGGTGAGTCCCCGGCGGCTGGCACTGCCCGTGCTCCGGCGTTTTGGCCAAAGCCGTCGTGTCCTGCCCCCTCTGCAGCTCCTGGGCCAGGAGGCTGGGTTTGTCCCGAGCTGACTCTGGGAGGATTTAAGGTTGGGATTCGTTCGGCTCCTTTGGAAGGGCTTTTTTGTGCGTGCAGGTTTCCAGCTGGAGCAGTCGGGTTTTCTGCCTCCCGAGCCTGGCGCCTGCCGCACGCCGGGGGGCACGGTGCGTCCCCGGGGGGGGCAGGAGCTGCCCGTGCCCTGCACACCCTCGCCCGCTTCCTGCCCAACCTGTTTGGGGCGCTTGGCCTCCCCGGGAGCCACCCCTTGAAACAACAAAGCAGCAGCGCTGCCGAGCGCCGGCTTGGAGAAACATTAACCACACCAACCAGGGGCGGCGGGGGGGGCTGGGGAGGGAATGGCCGGGCTGGCGCTGGGCTGGCGCTCGGCCGCCACCGCGCTCACCGGGCACCCCTGAGGGGGTCTGGGGGGGGCAGCGGCCGTGGCTGCGCGCCCGATGCCGGGGGTGACGCCGGGAAGATGCTGGATTCCTTAGGGGCCGTGCCGGTGAGTGCGGTGGGGCGGGGGGCTGGGGAGGGGTGCTGGGCAGAGCTCGGCCCCACCGCGCTCCATCCCTGGCTCTGCCCCCCGCGGGGTTTTCTTTCTGGGCGTCGTTTCCTTCGGCAGCCTCCCAGCGGGCGCAGCTTCTGCTCCGAGTGCTCCTCGGCTGCAGGTACCCCCTCCCTGAGCCCCCCCCCGGGGTGCCGGGGCGCTCAAACAGACACCGCGTGCTCCAGCCGGCTCGGCGTCGGACCCCGCGTCCCGCCTGGTGCTGGTGGGGAGGAACCGTCCGCGCTTCTGTGCCGGGGCGCTGGGACGTGCCTGAGCATCCCCCTCACGCTGCCGGCGTGGGGGCGAGGGGTGGGGGCGGGCAGGCAGGATTGGTGCGCCACTGAACCATTTTGGGTTGAGCGTTTTGCGTTTCCGAGGTCGTTGGGATGAGCTACGGCCCCATTTGTCCTGGTGGGGGGTGCGGGGGGGTGGCTGCCCGCTCTGGTGCTGCCTGTGAGAAGCTGATGCAGGTTGAGTTTGGGGCGGGCGGGCTGGCGACCCAGGCGGGGTGGGGGCAACCTTCCCTGCCCACGGCGGGGGGCGGCGCTTTCTGCTGGGTGTCACAAAGCCGTGACTGTCTCCACTATAATTACCAAAATATTTGTGGCCCAGCAAAGCTCGGCTTCAAGCGTGCGTAAGCCCCGAAGGGCGCGGGCTGCTGCCTGCCGCGTTAAGTGCGCGTGCGCGGTCGCTGCCGGGTCGCGCTCCCGCAGGTGGGTCCGGCGCTGCCCTGCGGGTCGCTTCGCTGGTCTGGCGCTGGCAGAGCGGGAAACGATTTTCATTGACTCGGAGCGTTCGTCCGTGGCGGAGACCTGAAGATAAACCGGAATCTAAACCAAGCTCAAAGTAAGGAAAAGCCTTTTTAAAGCGCTCCCAGCTTTAGGCACAGAGCTCTTCTGAGCTTCTGCCCCAAATCTCACATCCCCCTTCCGCAAACTGTCCCTGACAGCCGGCGGCATCGGAGCTGCTGCTCCCACGCTCCGCTCCCCCCTGGACCAGCAGCGTCCGCCCTGGCCCGGCCTCTCCTCGGCCGTACGAGCCCTGAGCCCGTCCGCTGTGGCTGGGAGCCACCGGGGGTTAGAGGAGGGGTGTGGGGAGGATGAGGAGAGGAGGGATGGGGCTGCCGCTCCCTGTCCCCAGAAAAGCCACCTACTGCTTTACTGGGAGTGCCCCAACGCTCACAGCCATAGCTCGGCTGGGTAATTCATTTGTGTGTGCCCGAGAGCAGGAAAAGCCAGAGGAGGGGGATCAGGATTGTGCCCCGGGGCTGAGCGGTTGCTGTGCCGGGGGGGGTGACGCCCGGGTGCCCAGCCGGTCAGGGGGCCGGTGCGTGCCGGTGCGGCACCGCTTGCCCCGCGGCTGCGCCCGTGCCGGTTGCTCGGGTCGCACCTGCGCTGCTGCGTCCGAACGTTGTGGCGGGGCCGAGCGGTGCCGCCGGCTGCCACCAGGACCGGGGGGAACGGGGTTGCTCGAAGCCCCCCCGAGCCTGAGGGAGAGCGTGGCCGAGCAGGGCGGACGTGGCTTTAGCGCTCCTGGAGAGGTGGCCACGGGCCCTCGCCGGTCTGGGTTTGCCGTCCCCTGCGGTGCTCCCGAAGGCACGTGCCCTGTGTGCCCTGTGTGCCCTGCGTGCCCCGCGTGCCCCGCGTGCCCTGCGTGTGCCGCGGTGGCTTGGGATGCTCTGGGGCTGCAGAGCCGCGGGGCACGGGCACGGCGGGGCAGGGAGGGGGTGTGCGGGGGGAGCGGGACCAGCTCCCTGGCTGCGGGGTCGGGCTGCTCTCCAGAGGAGCCACACGGGATTTTTCATCGCTAATCTCTTTAGTTCACTCAGCAAGTAGGCCACGCACCCCGCGCGGGCAGCCCAGCCGCGCCGGCGCTGCCGCAGCCGGTGAAGGGCAGAGCCGGGGCTTGCGCCGTGCGAGGTAAGGGCTGCGGGGAGAACGGGAGCTGCCGTGGCGGGGGAGCAGGACAAGCCCCTGCGGCATCGCTCGGCCCGTCCTCTCGCGCCGTTTTGGAAGCGGGATGCAGGGCAGGAGGAGTTGGGGAGGTGGGAGCCGCCACCGCCCGCTGCTCCGTGCGCTGCCCGCGGCTGCGGCGAGGGCGCGTGGTGGGGGACGGGCGCTGGCCCGGGGAGCGCGGGGTGGCTCGGGGCTCCGGCCCTGCCCGGTGGCGGGGCTGGCCGGCGTGGCTCGGGGGCGCACGCCATCGGTTACGGAGAGAGTCTGCTCTTCCCATTCCCGTTGAGGGCCAGAGCCAGGGTGCCCCGTGCGGGCCGGGGGGTCCGGTGCCCCTGCCCGGACACACCTTGGGCTGGCTCGCCTCGTGTCTGCTTTAATTGAACAGGAGATTTCCTTCTTTTCTTTTTCAGTCTGCAGAATTCTTCGAAATGCTGGAAAAAATGCAGGTGAGCAGCAGCAGCAGCAGCAGCAGCATGCCAGCACTGCATGATGTCCCCCGCGCGGCTGGGAGGCTGCAGGGCCAGCGGTCCCGCAGCACCGTGTCCCTTTAACGTGCTGGGAGCCCTCCTACGACCCTAACCGGTCTGGGATCCCTCCTACGACCCTAACCGGTCTGGGATCCCTCCTACCACCCTAACCGGTCTGGGATCCCTCCTACCACCCTAACCGGTCTGGGGTCCCTCCTACGACCCTAACTGGTCTGGGATCCCTCCTACCACCCTAACCGGTCTGGGATCGCTGCCGAAGCCCCCGGTGCCCTGTGAGCCCTCTGAGAGGGGGCGCAGCCGGCGCTTCCCGGCTCGGGCCGTGCAGGGTCGCCGCCCAGGAGCACCCCGGCGTGCCGGGGGAGAGCGCTGGTTTCGGCAGCACCTTCCTCCGCGGTTGTTCCGCACCGCCCCAAGCAGTTCAGCCGAAGGGGGTTCGGGGGCCCACGCGCCGAGACGCGGTCCCGCCGCTCCCTGGCGAAGTCGGCGTGCCGCTGCCTGGCTCTGGCACCGAGCGTGGCTGCACCAAGCACCGTCTCCGTCCCCCGCGGGTCAGGACAGGGCATCCTCTCGTCCCACGCTGAACCACCTCAGGATCTGCCCGAGGAGGAGGGTCGGGGGACCGGGGCGTCCCCTGGCGCGTGCCCTGTCCCTGCGGGAGGCAGCGCTCACCCCGGTGCCGGGGCACAGGGTGCTCCCCCGGCGCGGCACGGGCGAGCGTGAGCGGGGTTTGCTGTCCCTGAGCTCCTGCCTGGGACAGGCACTGCGAGATGGCCGGGGCCGTCGCCCTGCACGCGTCGGGGCCGCTGCCCCTGCAGTGCGGGGGCTTTTCCTTAGGGCCCCATCCCGGAGAAATGAGGAGGAAGCTGGAGTGGGATAGGGGGCATTTTGTGTTTGGTGCTGTGCCGGCACCTGGGAAACGATCGTCCCTGCCTCGCATTTTGACATGTTCAGTGCATATCGCGGTGTCCCGGGTCTCATCCTACCACATCGCTGTCACCCGTTTTCGCTGTGTCACGACGGGGTCTGTCCTGGCACGCCGGCAGCTCTGCCCGGCTCGTCCTGGGCAGAACACCCCCCTTCACACCACTCGTGACAGAGTGATTCCCGTGTAGCAAAATACCCCTGTGGTTTAGGCTGAAAACATCTTAATTGCTCAATCCATTTGTGTTGTTCCAAACAGGCACCCAAACTTGAAGAACAGAGGACTGGGAGCCAAAAGCACAAGGTTGGTTGAATTCTGGTTCTTGCGTGGATCTCTTCAAGCGTCTCCCCCTTATCTCAGGGCTTTAATGTGTGTGTTCAAAGACAGGCACTCAGGGCTGAAAAGGATTTAAACGTTGGCTAAAACCAAGGTACTGATTGAATTGCAAAGACGGGGCGAGTCGTGCCTGTAAATCCCTAATCCAGCTTTATGTCCAAACCCCTGTATTTCAGCGGCGGGCTGTGTAGCGTGGGGGGGTTCTCAGAAGCTTACACCGATCGCGGAGACCCCTTTGGGAAAGGGCTTGCCCGGCTGCAGCGCCGTCCCGCAGACCCAGAGCGGGGAGGGGTCCCCACGCCGCGTCCCGGGGGCTGGCGCTGGGCTGGTGCTGGGCTGGCGCTGGGCTGGCGCTGGGCTGGTGCTGGGCTGGCGCTGGGCTGGCGCTGGGCTGGCGCTGGGCTGGTGCTGGGCTGGCGCTGGGCTGGCGTGGGGACGGGGGGGACGGGTGCAGCGGGCGGGTGGGTGGGGGCGCTCCCGGTGGGATGTGCCAGGCTGTGGTCCTGAGGGCTGGCTGGCGGGGAGCGGGCGGTCATACACGCTGTTCTGATTCCTTTTTCCAGGAAGACTACATCCCGTACCCCAGCATCGACGAGGTGGGTGCTCTGGACCACCCCGAATACCATCAGGCGGGCGCCTTTCCAGCGTTGCCCGTAGCGGGGAGCGGGTAGAGAGGCCGTTTCTGAGAGGGGCTGCCCAAAGCACGTTCCCCCTCCCCACCTTTGCGGCGCTGCTCTTCCTCGGTGGCACGCGTCCTCTTCTAGGAGGGAGAGGAGAGGCTTGGGAGAGGAGAGGCTTTAGAGAGGGGCTGAATTTGCCCCCCACGGTACCGGGGCTGGGGGCTGCTGCAGGAGGGGGCGGTGGAGGGGGCAGGACCCGGGGCGACGAGCGCCTGCACCCCGCACCCGCAGCCTGGCCCTGCCTGACCCCCCCTCGGGCGCACGTCTCTGCAGGTCCTCGAGAAGGGCAGCCCCTACCCGCTGATCATCCTGCCCCAGTTCGGGGGGTACTGGATCGAAGACCCGGAGAACCTCGGCACGCCCACCTCGTCCGACAGCAGCATCTGCGAGG
>JADKXX010008726.1:0-11528 GCA_017310255.1 Butorides virescens
CAAAACCCCCACCCCGCTCTCAGCACCCCTCCCCAAAGCCCCCACCCTGCTCTCGGCACCCCTCCCCAAAACCCCCACCCCGCTCTTGGCACCCCTCCCCAAAGCCCCCACCCTGCTCTCGGCACCCCTCCCCAAAGCCCCCGCCCCGCTCTCAGCACCCCTCCCCAAAGCCCCCGCCCCACTCTCAGCACCCCTCCCCAAAGCCCCCGCCCCTGCCTGAGCCGTGTCCGCGCTTGCAGGGGCGAGGGGTCAAAGCGTTCACGCGTTGCGGCGCAGTCGATGGCCGGGGGTCCCACGGGGCCGCTGGTGCCCTCGGGAGGGGGGGGGGGGACACGAGCCGGCTGTCTGACGGGTGGGCACCGCCGCCCCCCTCGGGGCTGAGCCGTTGTGGCTCCCGCAGGACCGGACGCGGGCCGCCTTGTTGGACAACCTTCACGACGAGCTCCACGGGCACACGCAGACCATGCTGGGGCTGGGCCCCGAGGAGGACAAGCTGGAGAACGGGGGGCACGGGGGCTTTCTGGAGTCCTTCAAGGTAAACCCCCGCCCCTTGCCAAGGGCAGATCTGCAACGCGGGCAGGGCTGGCAAAGCACCCGTCGGCGGAGGGTGTGGATGGGGGGGGGGGCCGAGAGCTGTCCCCTGAGAGCAGGGCGGGGGGGGCAGGTAGGAGCTCCCCACCACCAGCACCCACCCCAGACCCCCGGCACCTCCCCTCCGGCCAGCGTGCCCTGGCATCCGCCGTGTCTCCGGAGGGGTCTCGGGCCAGCGCCCCGGCGTCGGGCTCCGCTGCTGTGTCCCCGGGCTGCTGGTGGCCCCGCTGTGCCACCCTGGCTGCTGGGGGGGGGCTGGGGGGGGGAGGATGCCTGGGGACGGCCGCCGGGGCGAGCGGGTGGGTGGTTGTCATCGTGTGAAATGGGAGACACGAGGGGAGGTGCTGGGGGGACTGGGGGTGTGAGGGGAGAGAAGGGAGAGCGGGTTGGCAGAAAAGCGGGGAGGAGAAAAAGAAATGAGAGAAGGTGATGTGGCTGGAGCTGAGCGAGCGTTGGGGTGGGGACGGTGACCGGCTGGCACGGGGACGTCCCTGGAAGCGGAGGGGCAGCCCCGCAGCCCCGGGGGACCAGCGCGTGCGGGGCAGCGATGGGGAGGCTCTGGGAAGGGCTGGCCCGGGTAAATCCGGGCTGTGCTCGTGGGGGGGCGTTCAGCAGAGCCCCCGAGCCAGGGCGCCGGGTCCCTGCCGCGGGTGACGCCCGTGGCCGTGCTCGGCCGGTGCAGCTGCCCCACGCCGCTCCCCACCCCGCTCCCGGCGCGCTGGCTCTGCCGGGCAAAGCCCGCTGTAGCTGCAGCTCCGCGGGGCCGGGGGGGGTGCGGGGTGCCATGGCCATGGGGGGGCGGGAGGGAGCTGCCCTGGCTGCGGCCGTGCCGAGACGGCTCCCGCCATCACCTTACGGGCACGGTTTTCTCTGTGGCATGGAGAAACCGGCCCCGGTAGGGGATGGAGCGCCTCGTCCTGCACCCGGCGGCTGCAGGGGGGAGCAGCTCCCCGGCCCCCACTGGGAGGGTGGGGGGCGCTCCGGTGGGCCCCGCTTGGGTACGAGATAGCTGTAAAAATCGGGGTGCTGGGCGGTCACATCAGGGTCCTCGCTTCGGGGTCTGCGATGCTGACGTTGATCGTTTCGGGCCCGCTGTCTGTGTGCGCCCAGGCGGACGTTGCTCTCCGGCGTTGCAGGGCGCGCCGGGGCCGGCGGCGAGCTGGGCGCTGCGGGCTGGGCTGCCTTCGGCGGGCCGCCTCGCCACCGCGCTGCTGGGCTGCGTCCTGGCTTACGCCCTCCACCGCGCGCTGTCGGGGTGAGCGGGGCGGGGGAGCGGCGGCGCGTGGGGAGGGCTGGGGGGGCCAGACCTGAGCCCCGCGGTTCCTCTTCGCCCGGTGCCCCGCGCCCCGCAGCCCCGTCCCCCCCAGCGGCGCAGCGCGGGGGCCGGCGGCCCCGGGGGAGGCAGGGCTCGCTCCTGCGGGGCTCGGAGCCTCTGCCTCCCCGCCACGGGGAGGGGGTGTCGGGGTGCCCTGCAGAGCCCCGCAGCCCCGGGCAGGACCCCCCCCGCCTGCGTGGCACGGGTGCCCGCCGGCAGCAAAGCGAGCGGCCGGTTCCTCTCATCCGCACCCACTGCCCGAGCCTGTACGGATCCTGGCCCGAATAAACGCGGTCTGCTGGACTCTCGCCTGGTGGTCGTTACTGGGCGGGCAGGAGGGGACGGCGCGGGGCTGCCGAGGCGGCCACCGTCCCAGCACAGGCGGGGGCTTGGTGGGAGCTCGGGGCTGCGGCTCCCGCTGGCCCCGGTGCAGGTCTGCCTGCAGCCCAGTAACCTTGGGCGCCAGCAGCAAACTGGTGCCTGTGCACCACGGATAACGGTGCTGGGCACCTCCGGAGAACCGGCCCTCGATGGCCAACCCCCCCTTTGCCTTGAGCTGGGACTCGGGGGGCTGGAGCGGGGGCAGCAGCGATGCAGAGGGGAGAGCTGCGAAGGACGGCCGCCCTGGAACTGGCACAGGGGCATCACGGTCCGGCTTGGGCTCCCGTCGCTATGGTGACTGCAGTAATTAAAATACGGCTTTGGATTTATTACCTTTTTTTTTAACTTGTGCATTTCACTGCTGCTTTTCATAGCGTGTGCCAGACTTCCAGAAGCTCTGGTGGCCGTATTTGTAAGCGACAGCAACTGAGAGGGGGCTTTAAAAATAGCTCAGGTCCCGTTTAAGCGCCCAGACGAGCGTTCGGACCCGCAGGAGGTCCGTGCCCCCGCCACGCGCAGCTCTGCCCGCAACTGTTCAGGTCAAAGCAGCTCACGGCAGCCCCTTCCCCGGCTTGTGCCGCCAGCCTTCGCAGCGCCCGGCCCCGCGCTGCGGGATGCGGGGAGCTCAGACCCGGCACGGCGCTGGGGGACGTGGGGACCTCAGACCCCGTGTGGCGCTGGGGGACGTGGGGAGCTCAGAGCCTGTGTGGTGCTGGGGGGACATGGGGAGCTCAGACCCTGTACGGTGCTGGGGGACGTGGGGAGCTCAGACCCGGCGCAGCGCTGGGGAACGTGGGGAGCTCAGACCTGGCACGGCGCTGGGGGACGTGGGGAGCTCAGCCCCCATGCGGCGCTGGGGGACATGGGGAGCTCAGCCCCCATGCGGCTCTGGGGCACGTGGGGAGCTCAGAGCCCGTGCAGTGCTGGGGGACGTGGGGAGCTCAGCCCCCGTGTGGCGCTGGGGGACGCGGGGAGCTCAGCCCCCGTGTGGCGCTGGGCTCTGCCGCGGCGGCGGATGGGACTCGGTGCCCCTGCCGCGTCCCCCGCGGTGCGTGCCCTGCCGTGGGCGGCCCTCGGCGAGCGGGGCTCCGGCCGTGCGCCGGCTCCCTGGGGCGGCCGGGGGGAACAAGGGTGCTGGGTTTGCGCTGGGCACCTCGCTCCTCTCACAGCCATCCTGTGCCCAGGCGGACGCGGGTGTTCGGGGCGGCCGGGAAGAGGCCGAGTGAGCCGGGCGCCCCAGGCTGTGCGGGCTGGGAAGCGGCCCCGTTGGCCGAGGGGTTTGGTGCCGTCGCGGTCGCTCGTTTGCGGTGTCCAGCGCAGAGCACGGCAGGCCCGAGCGCGGGTGGGCGCTCAGTGACGTGGCCCAGGCTCGGGTGGTCCGGCGGGGAGCGTGCCCGGAGCTCCGGAGAGCGCGGGAAGGGGGGTGCTCGGTCGGGAGCGATGAGGAGCAAAGGGAGCGGGGGAATACGCGCCCGTGCCGCGACTGCTGCGGGGACGGTGCCGCACGGCTCATCTCCGCGTCCCTTACGGGGACGGCTGGGCCAGCCCAGCGGCAGCAGGAGTTTGGGCCAAACTGTTTTTCGGGCATAAGCGTGCCGAGGAACAGGAGCGCTTTTGTGCAGAGGCTGTGAAGCCCCCAGCCCTGGGGGTGTTTCGGGGCCGGTCCGAGAGGTCCCTCGGCGCGCAGGAGAGGCGCGGGCAGGGCAGGGGTCTCCTCTCTGAGCCCAGGGGCGATGGCGGGGGGTGCGCTCAGCGCCTTGCGACTCGGCTGCGGTCACCGCGTTCCTGCTGAGGGGTCGGGGGGGGTGGCTGGGGGCTGGGCGGGAGGCAGGGCTCTGGGGCTCCTCTCTGCCGCTCCCGGAGCTGCCATCCCCAGCCCTCACACCCGGCGTCGTGGGGGCAGTGGGGGGGAATCCCGACCTTGTCGTGGCCGTGTGGCTCCCGGCGGGGCGGCTCATCCTCGGGCTGCGCGGAGCCACGGCGGCTGCTGCGGCTCGCGGGATTGCTGCTGGTGTGTGCCGGCTCTTGGGGGGATGGGGACACCGAGTGGGTTTGGGGTGGGTGCCCCACAGGCTGGTGGTGACCTGCTGTCCCCGTCCCCTCTGGCCGCAGAGAGCCATCCGGGTGCGCAGCCACTCCATGGAGACGATGGTGGGCAGCCAGAAGAAGCACCACGGCGGCGGCATCCCGGGCAGCCTCAGCGGGGGCATCGCTCACAACAGCGGCGAGGTGACCAAGACCACCTTCTCGGTGAGTGTGTCCCCCTGTCCCGCTGCGTCCCCCTGTCCCGCTGTGTCCCCCTGTCCCGCTGCGTCCTGCTGTCCCTCCCTCCCTCCCCAGCCTGGCAGGGCACTGCTCTGCGCTGGCAGCCTGGCAGTCCCCTGTGCCGACGGGGAGCACGAGGGCGAGGAGAAGATTTGGGCCGAGCATGGTTTTACGGGTGCTGTGTTCAGGTTGGGTTTGTTTTGGGAAGAACTGAAGATTACCTTCCTGGGGTTTTCAGCCCCAAAGTGCCAAGGAGACACAAGGGCAATTCTGGCGTTCCGTGTTCGTGCACAGGCTGAGAGTGGCGGGCTCCGTAGCTCCTCGCGGGACGCTTAGTCGTACGGGCTTGGGGGAAGGAGCTCTGCGCCCCAGCCCGGGCTGTTCTCTGCTTTCAGCCCCCCGTACCAGCAGCCGCTGCCAAGAACCAGTCCAGGAGCCCCATCAAGCGCCGCTCGGGGCTGTTCCCTCGCCTGCACACGGGCTCCGAGAGCCAGGCGGAGAGCAGGACGAGGTGGTAAGTTTGGCATCACCCTGGCCGCTGCGGCTGAAGCCCCCATTGCCTGTTGAACGTTCGAGGAGCTGGTGGTGGGTGCTGAGGATCTCCCCTTTCCACGCGAGCCCTGCTGCTTTTGCCGTGTTCGAGGGAACGGAGCCCTGGATCCCTTCCCTCTGCTTTAACTGGAAGCGGTGGCATCCAGAGAGCGTCTGCTGCCCCTACGGTTCAGCATTTGGCGGTGGGGAGCATAATGTGACCGTCCGTTTGAAGCCTCCTGTGTAACTCGTGCGACCTGTCTCTTCGTGCCCTCAGCGACAGCGTTTCTGGAGCCCAGAAGACGCCAGATTTGGGGCATTCTTCTCAAGAGATGAAATCGGAAACGTCCTCCAACCCCAGCTCCCCCGAAATCTGCCCCAACAAAGACAGGTGAGCTGGGGGGACCCGTCCTCCTCCTCGGACCGGAGCTCGGGTCACCCTGTAGCTGGCAGACCATCAGGGATTTTGTCAAGCAAAACCGTCCCCAAGTTTTACTATAAATAAGTTTGATATTAAGGGAGGGGAAAAAAAAGATTCTGGTGATTCATGAGCACCGCTCCTTTAGGGGCTGAAAATAGCCGTCTGTAAAAAGAAGCAGCGCTAGGAGCGGTGTTTGACAGAAGTCGCCCAAACCTCGCGGCGCGGGAGCTGGGGAGGCCGGTGGCGCCCGTCCCTCCCTGCCACCGGGGACCCAGCCTGACGCGCGGGTCTCTGCTGGTGGCACCCACAGGCTGCTTTATCCCCTGCTCTTGGGAATGGTTGTGTACAGACCCCCCCCCCCCCCCCCCGGTTTGTCCCTGCGGTGGCCGCTTTGCCCCGGGGGCGGGCGGGAGGGTCTGTCCCCACTGTCACGGCCCGAGGGACGGGGTGTTCCGCGGGACGATGGCGAGCTCTGCGTTCTGTGTCGCCCCTCTTCCCAGGCCATTTATTAAGCTGAAAGAGAACGGGAGGTCCAACATCTCCCGTTCCTCCTCGAGCACCAGCAGCTTCAGCAGCACGGCGGGGGAGAGCGAGACGCTGGAGGAGTACGACAGCGTGGTAGGCACCAACCCGCCCTGCGGCGCGCTCGGGCTGGGGACCCCGCGGCGTCCTGCCGCCT
Source organism: Butorides virescens (assembly GCA_017310255.1). Classification (NCBI taxonomy): domain Eukaryota; kingdom Metazoa; phylum Chordata; class Aves; order Pelecaniformes; family Ardeidae; genus Butorides; species Butorides virescens. The sequence goes on from JADKXX010008726.1 coordinate 6,184, forward strand.
CCGGGTGCTCTCCGTGCGGGGGGAAGGGTCCCGCGGCCCCATCGAGGGGCTCAACCCCGTCCCCGGGGAGGAGGAGGAGGGCTGGGGCGCGCAGCGGGACACCCCAGCGAGCCTCGGCACGCGCCGGGGCCGCGCTCGGCACAGCGGGGCCGGGAGGCTGCTCCGTCGGGACGAGCTCTGACGAGCGGGGGGGTAACGAGGCGTCAGCGGGGCGCGGGGGGAAACGCTGGCGGCGCAAGGGAAAGCCGTGTCCCGTCCCTCCCGCGCAGGGAAGCCAGCCGTCCACGGCGTCGCCGTTCAAGCAGGACGTGTTTGTCTACAGCGCCTCGCCCGGCAGCGAGAGCCCGGGCGTGGGGGCCGCGGCCACCCCCGTGATCATGAGCAGGAGCCCCACAGGTGGGTTCTGGGGGCACGGGAGGGCTGGGGGGAGGCACCGGCTCTGCCCTCGCTCCTGGAGCCCCTGGGAGCCCCCGGGAGCCCCCGGGGTCCCGCAGCGGTGGGTCGGGATGGGCTCTGCGGCTCTGGGATGGAGCAGCCCCCTCCCCAGCCTCGCCGGGGCTGCGGGCGGCTGCCGACGGTGCCGGGGCGAAGCGGTGGCCACACTCGCCCTGGCGGGACTGGCATCCCGCAGGATGTGGGGCAAGCCCTCGCTCCTCCCGAAACCCCGGCCCCGGCGGGGCTGTCCTGGGGAGGCGGCCCCACGCGCTTTATTTCCCTCTTCCCGTGGGGAATTTGTTTCCCTTCTAAATTAGAGCACGGAGGTGGCTTTTGCTGGGGCTTTGTTTCCTCCCTTCTCCGCTGACAGACGTGTGCCGTAGTCCTGGAAACTCCCGGTCTCCAAGGACCGAGCCATGACTCACAAATTATTTAATAAACAAGCAGCTTCCCTTGGTCTTGGCTCCCTTGCCCCTCCTGCTGCTCACCCGGCCGCCGCCTCCATCCTTTGCAAAGCGAGGTGCAGCTCCAGGGGGCAGAGCTGGCAGGAACGGCCCTGGGCAGGCACATCCTGCGGTGATGGCGCTGGCGCGGTGCTGCCGGGGCTGGGGACGCCTGCGGCGCTCGCCCCTCGCCCGCGGGTCGCGGCGGCGGTGGTTCCATTGCGCCTGCCGGCGGGCACCGCGGATGGGAGCGCCCGTGACGGGGCAGCACCAGTCCAAACCGCTCCGTAACTGGGAGCGACGCGGGGGAAGGCTGGGCTGCGGAGCGCGGGCTGGCTGGTGCTTTGGGCCTCAGCACCCCGCAGGTCCCCCTCCTTATGGCATTAGCGATTTGCTGAAGTGTTGATCCAGCCCCTTTTACTGTTTCAAGTGTTTATTTTGTGTTTTTCCTGCCAAGAACGTGGAAATCCACCCATACATTATACGGATCAGTCGTTCCTTGTAGCCTTTTCAGTGGCATTTCCAGTAGAAAGACTGTGAAATGTAATTAAGCCTCAATTTGTTCCATCAAAACCACTTAATATACACATTTTGCCAAACATTCAGCCAAGATAGACTAAATATTGGTAGGGCTGGTGGCAGCCTATTGCAGCCGCTTCAGCAAATATTTTTGTTCACAGATTGTTGTTTTTCTTCTTTGCTTTCCCGCTCCCTCCAGCAGATCTGAAGAACAGAAACTCTCCCAGGTCAAACCTGAAGTTTCGCTTCGACAAGCTCAGCCATGGCAGCTCCAGCACGGTAGGTGCCGGTGCTGGGCAGGGTGCTGTGCGGCCGCATCCTGCCCTGCCCGGCTGGGGGCACGGGGGGCCCAGGGCTGTGGGGCCGGAGGCAGAGCCCGCAGGGGCGGCGAGGGAGGGGAAGGGGTTTCGTGACTTCTCGCCCCGTCGTTCACCACCCACCCGTGTTCTGTTCCCCTGCAGAGCCACTAGCGGGAGGCGGCACCCACCGACCTGGGACAGGTGAGGGCACAGCGCGGTGCACGGCCGCTCGCCCCCGCGTCGCCCAGCGCGCGTGGCTGTCGCTGGCCCCTCGCACCCTTCCTTAGCAAACAGGTGACCCGTGCGGGCTCCTAAAGCTTCCGAAACGCCTTTGCTGAGGGAGAGGAACCGCAGCAGTTGTGGGCAGCGAGGCCGGCGCTGGCCCCTCTGGAGCGCTGCCCCCCGCTTCTGCCCCCCGCTCCCGGGGGCGCCGTGCCACAGCCCCGCGGGTTTCGGGTTTTCCCAGTGAGCCGCTTTGGGAAAGGCTCGTGCCCCTCTCCGTGGGGAGGGTGAAGTTTGCTGTGCTTTGCTCTGTGCCCTGGGGGTGGAAGGGCAGAGCCCGTGTCCCTCCCCCTCCCCAAACCCGGCAGCTTGCGAGGCGGATGGTGGGCGCGGAGGCGACGGCAGCGCAGCGCGGCTGGCCGGGGCGCTGGGTGCCAGCAGGGTCTCCGTCCGGCTTCTGCCCGGGCGGGGGCTGCCGGCACGAGCGGGTGCTTTCACACAGGAGGCGTTTGCAAGCCACGAGGAATTTGTTTACTGGTTTTCTCACAGGTTCCAGTTCCCACAGTCAGATTTCTGTGTCACAAAATCACGGTTTTCATTGGGAAGTTCCTAGCTGAGCAGAAGAGCCAGTAAAACCTAAAATGGCAGGAATTTCCGTCTCCAAGCGCATGGGTCTCAGGAAGCCGGGATTTTTGGCCTCTCCCCGAGTTCCCCCCTCTCCTGGCCTGGGGGCGGCGGGCAGCTCGGTGTCTCGGGGACGGGCACTGCCGCGGCTTTGGCTCCCTCCCTGGGACCGGGAGCTTTGGAGTGGTGGCTTCGGAGCCATCACTGCAGGGGTGAGAACATTCTCCTCCCACAGCCCCTTGACGCCTTTATCCTTCTCTTCTTTGCAGAGAATTTTTGTTTCAACAAAGGGAAAACTCTTCAACGTCCCTGCCGCGGGCAGCGAGGTGCCCTCACCTCCCGGCTGCACCCCTGCGCTGGGAAGAAGCTCTCACCTTGCCGCGATCTCTGCCCCGCCAGGGCCCCAGCCACCTCCCCGCCGGGTGAACCCCTTGCCAGCCAGCGCCCCGCGCCCCGCGAGGAGATCGTCTGCACCCGCCTGGCACACGCCTGGGGCCGGGGCCCGGTCCCCACCCCCCCATGCCATGCCGTGTCGCCCCGTGGGCGCCCGTGCGCTGCGGCGGGTGGGTGCCAGGCGGGTGGGTGCAGGCGGGTGGGTGCAGGCGGGTGGGTGCAGGCGGGTGCCGTCCGTCCCCCCTCCCGCCTTGCCTGCCGGCTCCCCTCGGGCAGAGGGAAGCAGGACAGACCACCCGCGCGGTTCGGGTGCCTCCCTGCTTTATTTGCAGTGGGGCATCAGGCAGGTTTTGTGTTTGGTTTTTGGAAGGGCAGATGGTCAGGGCAAAATTACGTGTTTGCTTGGCCCCGGGCGGTTCCCCTGCCCTGCCGTTTGCCGTCGCCCCCCTCTGGTTGGAGGCAATGGGGCAAAACTTCCCCGCGCGGCACGGCCCGGGGGCTGCTGCCTCTCCCCCCCCCCCCAGCTCGTACCCACCTCACAAAACCTTGGGGGCAGATGCAGCTTCTTCCCCCGTGCTTACGTAGTTTCTGGCACAAGAGGAGGGCGTCCGAGCCGGTCCCGAGGGAGCCGAGCCGGTGGCCAGGGCCGACTCGTGCTCCCTGGGCAGCTCGGGAGGCGATTTGTGCGGCCTCCCTGCTTTTTCCCTGCCTGGAGAAGATGAACCAAAGCTGAAGGCATAGGGCACCTGGATACCAGAACCGGTACTCCGAGCAAATTCACCCTGTGGGCTCTGCTTTACCTTGGGGCTGGATCTCCAGGCAAGCAAATGCGTAAAACTCCAGTGGTTCGGGTGGCGTTTGGCTGCTCCGCTCCTTGCAGAATCTGTCCCTCTGCTTTTGAATGTGCTTGTGTTTGCTTTGGAAGACGAGGAGTATGAATTCTGCCAGGTGACTTCCCTGTAACCCCCTTTTCCAAAAGATACCTCTCGCAACGGGCCAGGACGTCCTTTTGCTCTTCTGTGGAACTTCAGGCAAAGTTTACTGAGGGCTGTCCATGAATTTCACGCTGCTCATAGATTTCCCGTATCGGATTGTTCAAAGACACGCTGTAATGCTCCGGAGATGCTCCCACCTCCCCCTTACCACCACCTGCGACCTCTGCAAACCCCCAGGAAATAAGGTTCTCAGTCTCAAGTGAAAGCAATTCTCAGAGTTTGTGATTCCCAACAAAAACAGAACTTTGAGGGCTGGCGTTACCGTTACATGGCTGGAGCTCCAGGGGGCACAAACGAATCTGGCAGCGAATTTTAGGAGATGCATGCGGAATGGCAGACCTGGAAGCCACCCCGGGCAGCCACCGCGGGGGGCTCCCAGGGGCTGCGGCTGCTCCCCAAGGCTGCGCCTCTCTGGGGGGGCAAGTGCTTGTGGAAGCCAACCACCCCCTCCCTGGGACCGGGGCCGAGCCAAACCCAGCGGGCTGTGCTGGCCGAGGCTCCGCGCGGCGCTGCCAGCGTCCCCTTGGGCTCAGGCGGGTGCTGCCCCTCGTGCTCGCGGCTCAGCCCTTTGGAAAGGAAAGGCTGCAGCCCTGACGGGAGAGGAGCCAGGTTAAAGGGGGAAAACGCAATGTGGAAAAGGTGCAGAACAGTTTCACAGGCACTGTGCGCTGTGTAGGACCAGTAAATACCAGTAACCACCAGTGGGGACGCTCCCTCCTGCTTTCAGTGAGTCGCATTTAGAGTTTCAATCTTCAGGTTTTCTTTGAGAGAGGAAAAGCCCAGCGTGCTCAGCCCGGGCCGCAGCTCTGGGCGTCTCCGTTTCCACTTGCTTTGCTGCTCAGCCCTTCTGTCCGGTGATGCTTCAGTAGCACTTTCAAACCCGTCCCCAGTTCTTCCTCTTAGAAGCTTTTGGTTTGGTTTTCTTGGGCCGTGCAGAGAAATCCTGGCCGGCGCAGCGACTTGCTCTGAGGGTCTGCTCTTGGGTTTGCTCGCGCTCCCCGCGAAGCTGCTCGAGGCTGTAGGCGGCGGCGTTCGCACGGTGTTGATCTCCGTGAGATCTCTCAGCAGCAGATGCGGCGGCTGCTGTCAGCTGGCGTTTTCGGTTTTGGGTTTGTTTTGTTTTTTTTTTTTTTTACTTGAAACTGTGACTTTCCTTTTCCACCTAGATTGATTTGCAGAATTACTTGAGAGGGATGAGCAGGCAGGCGGGATAGCGTGAAGCTTCAGGGAGAGAGATGCAGCGCGTCGGGCTTGTCTGTCCCCGTGCCAGCCTGCTGGGACGGCAGCGGGGCCCGGAGCCGAGGTCTGGCATGGCCGGCAGCTCCTGCCTGCTCGGGGACATTCCCAACAGCAGCTCCTGCCTGCTCGGGGACGTTCCCAACAGCAGCTCCTGCTTGCTCTGGGACGTTCCCAAC
>JADKXX010008727.1:0-20111 GCA_017310255.1 Butorides virescens
GGGACGTTCCCAACAGCAGCTCCTGCTTGCTCTGGGACGTTCCCAACAGCAGCTCCTGCCTGCTCGGGGACGTTCCCAAGAGCCCTCCCCATGGTGGGGGCGCTGGGGCTTCTGAAGCTCCTGTCCTGGCCAGGCTCAGTGCGGTGCCAGCCTGCGCTGTGTGCGCGTGGCCAGCGCCTTCCAGCCCGGGATTGTCCCAGATTGTCCCAGATTGTCCCGTAGCGGCGCTGGGGACCGGCCAGCAGCTGTGTCAAACCTCGGAGGCGTTGGCGCTTCCAGCAGTGGGGGAAGTGTTCCTATATATATATATATTGCAAAATGTTTTGTGCTGATAAGTGACACACACACACGTATATACCTATATGAAAGGGATTATTTTTTTTATATATATATAAAAAAAGAAAGGATCCTTAACTGACACTAAAACTACTGGGCAGTGCGTTCTCCTTTCGGATCCCCACCATTCCCATGCACATAACTTCTACCAGACTGGGATGTGACTTTGCGCAGGGAGCAGAAGGGGCTCGGAAATGCGGCCGGGGGAGGACTGGGGCAGCCCCCGGCTGCGTGTGTGGGGGGGTCTCTCCTGTCGCGGGGGGCTGCTCCCCTTCTCACTGGGGTTTTGATCCCCCGCCTGCTCCCGCTGGGCCCTGGCTGCCGCTCGGTTGGACCAGGTCATGGCCTTGGTGGGAGGCAGGGGCAGGCCAGGGCCAGGTCCACCTCCGCAGCGCCGGTGCCGCAGGCTCCCAGCCCTCGTGGCAGAGCCGGGGGGGGGGGACCCCTGCTCCCCTCCGCCAGCATCGCCTGCCTTAGCCCTGGGGGCTGGTTTGCAGCTGGCAGCGAGCTGCTGCTCCTCTGGGCTTTTATTCGGGCAAGCACTCGGCACGGACTCGCGTCCCCCTGAAACCCCACGAAGTCAAGCACAGGGTTACACTCAAGCACAACGTGAAAGTGCTTTTTTTTCTGAGCAAAAAGGGGGGATCCTAAGCACAAACCCAGTTTCTTCCCAGAGCTTTGAGGGTCTTCAGGAACGGCAGGCGAAGGGGCCGGGGCACGCCGCTGGCGCGAATGGGCTCGTTGGCCCGGCCGAGGTGCCTCGGCTGCCTTGGGCTCGGCGGCAGGAGGTGCTCAGCGCCGATAACTGCTCTCAAAGCCAGCAAGACCTGCTTGCGGGTCGCACCTCGCACTCACGCTGCTTTGCTGATGGTCCAACCTCTGTTCCACGGGAGCTGGCGACACGTCTGCCGTTCCCCAGCCCTAGAGCATGCTTTCATTATGTCTTAATGAATGTAGCACTGCGTGTGTCCCGCCAAGGGAAATGCGGAATTTATATCGTTAGAACGTGAAGAGAGTTTATAGAGTGAAAATAAATCTTGAAGAAATGTATCTGACAAAGTTTATTTTTTATGTAGAGAGGCGGTGCTTTGTAGTTCCTGGTGGCCTATGTCTGTTGTAAATAATGTATATTTAATTTATTGCTATGGTAGCAGATTGTATTTGTTATGTATAAAACTAAAGGTTCACAAATGTATATTTTGTTGCTTAACCGTGTCTTTGCAAAATTCACAATAAATAACATATTTTGTGTCCCTACGCGTGCTACGTTGTCTATGTCCATAAAGCGACCGAGCTCTTTGGGAACAGGCGATGATCTTCACATCCCTGTAAAACCCCCGCGGCAGCACGGGCCGGGGCTGAGCCGTTACTGGCGTGGATCTGGGCGAGCTCTCGTGGAGGCACAACGGGAAGCGGAGGCGTCGGCGCAGGGGGGTGTAAATCGGGGCATCTCTGCTGACCCCCGTAGCACTGGGACCGATCCGCAGAGGGGGACCCGGCTCCTCCTTTACACACAGCAGTTCAATGAAGTGAGCTGCTCTGTTTGAACTGGGATTGGTGCCCCATAAAGCTGGGCATAAACCGGTCCCTTGGTCTAAACCGGTCCCTGTCGGCAGCCAGCGCGCGTGTGGTGAAGCAAATCAACGGGCAGCAGCTGGGTTGGTCTGAACGGGCTTGGTTTGCCCTGGCTCATCAGTGTCCTGCATCCTGGCTGCCTTTGGACGTCCTCCACGAGCGAACTATGAAATTGGATTTTCTCTCTGCAGCTCCTGGGGCTCCTCTCAAATTCCCCTAATTTCCCGGATCTCTCCCTCCCAGGACGCCAAGAGAAGGGCTGGCGTTGTTCGGAGGTGGCGCGTCTGGTGCCTTCTGCCCAGGGCTCTGCTGAGCGAAGCGCGCGGCTACCGGCCAGCGTTGGGTTCTGAACGTTTTGTGTCGAGGGGAACGAGCCCATGCACTTGTACCTGGGAGAAGAAAACTCCGGCGTTTGCCAGGGAAAAAAATTCCGCCAGGAGGAGCCTTTTGTTCGCCCTCTGCAAGGCAGCAGCCCCGCTCGGGTGCCCGATGCCCGCAGCCCCAGCTTGGCGGGGGGGGGGGGGGATGCTCCGGCGGGTCCGGGCGGCTGCACCGGGCCTGGGGCGCCCCCGGCCGGGCCCGGGCGCCCCTCCCGGAGCACCCCCGGCCGGTCTCGCCTCCCGCCGGGCCTGGGGCACCCCCAGCCGGGCCCGGGCCCCCCTCCCGGAGCACCCCCGGCCGGTGCCGCCTCCCGCCGGGCGGAGCGGGGGCCCCGCGCTGTCCTGCAGCCGGGGAGCGCCGGCGGGGGCCGGCTGCCACCTACAGCCCGGGCTGGGGACGGCGGGGCCGGGCGGGGCGGGGAGGGGGCGGTTCCCGCGGGGCCCCTGCCCGGCCGCGGGGCGGGGGGCGCTGGGGGCGGGGGTGTCCCGGCCCGGGGGGTCACGGCCCGGTGCTGCCCCCAGCCCCTTCCCCAGCCCCGCTCCTCTCTCCCGGAGCCGCCGCCGCCGCCCTGGGCTCCGTTCTGGGCTGGCTTTACCCGGGGGGTGCGCGGGACGGCTCCTCCGTGCCCCCTGCGGTGCCGGGGCGTAGCTGCTGGCTGAGCCCCCCCCGCACGGTGCCCCCCGCCGCCCCCAGGGAAGGGGCACCGGGGCCCCAGCTCCGGGAGGCGCTAACGGGCGCCCCAACGGCAAACGGGGACCGGCTGGGGCAAACGGGGACCGGTTGGGGCAAACGGGGACCGGCTGGGGCAAACGGGGACTGGTTGGGGCAAACGGGGACCGACTGGGACAAACGGGGACCGGCTGGGGCAAACGGGGACTGGTTGGGGCAAATGGGGACCAGCTGGGGCAAACGGGGACCGGCTGGGGCAAACGGGTGGCAAATGGGGACCAGCTGGGGCAAATGGGGCTCAGCTGGGCGGCCCGGGTACCCTACCGGGGGGGGCAGCAGCCGGGGCGGGCCCTGAGCAAGCGCTAAAGCCCGAGGGACCGGGCTTCGGGCGGGGAAGGTTCCCCCCCCCGGGTTTCAGGCTGGGCAGGGCCGGGGCGCAGGCTCGGCAGCCCCCCCGCGAGGCGCTCCTGATGCCGTAAGTAACCGGTTTAAATCCTTTTTTTTCTCCCCCCTTCCAGGAGGGACGGGGGAAAGGCTGATGCGGGCCGAGGGGAGTGGGAGCGTCCGGGGAGCTCGGTGGAAGGTGGGGGGCCCGCGGGTGCCCGTGGGGGGCTCCGCAGCTCCCTGCGCGGTGCTGAGCCCCCCCCGCGGTGCTGAGCCGGGCCGGGGGCAGGGCTGGGGGCCCCCGCAGCCGCTCTCCTGCCGTTCGTAAGCGCTGCAGCCCAGGGTCCCTGCCTCGGGAGCGCCGGGGGCGGGGGGGTGTTAGCGCAGGTCTGGGGTGGGAGCTGGAGCCTGGCTGGCTGCTTCTGCCCCGGCCCCACAGCCCCGCTGGGCCTGCCAGCTGACCGCCTTCGGGAGGGTTCTTCAGCCCAAAACTTCTCCCTAACCCACTGCAACCACTGGAGTGCTCCGCTGAAGAGTGCGATAAGGCTTTACAGGTATGGCTGTGCCAAAGCTTCGGTGAGTTCGGTATTTGCTGTCAGGGCTCTTAGCGATGGTGGTACCGAAGTATATAAATAGAAAACAATTACGCTTTTGAGAAGCTGCTTTGAAGTTATTAGCTTCAGCAGTGTGTGCATAATCCTCGACACAAGGGAGAACATACGGGTTTTAATACAAGCATTTTGTCTTGCGGTGTTAAAAAGCTCGCTTAAACTGTTTGTAAACTCGGGAGGCTTTTAAAAACAGACTGAAGTGCATGATCACAGGAGTCCAGAAGCTGAGTCCTGGGAGGTGATGTGGAGGTGACAACTGCGATGGGTAAAGCCAGGGTGTGACAGTGGCGCCCCAGCGTCGGTGGGAGGAGAAGGCGGGTTGCCTCCGCGTCAGCCTTCCAAAGAGGCCTCGGGTTTGGGGTACGGTTGAAATTGGGCAGTGGGAGCTGTTGCCCAATTGACTGTTGGGACTGCAGCTGCGACGCCCCAGCCGGCTGCGGCTCCCCTCGACTCTGAGCCCGCGAAAGCCCCCGGGGAAGGCACGTTGTTCCCTGAGAGGTGCGGTTTCTGTGCAGTGCCTGGGAAAAGCTGTGGGATTTGGGTGCTCTCCTCCTTTCCGGGCTGGCGGGGGGAAGGCCGTAGCTGTGTGCGTTGTGGTGCGCCGGGAGCGCGACTGCTGGCTCCGACTGCTGCCCCGGGCCCGGGGGGCTGAGGGGCTGCTCTAACGTAAGGGCTGCCCCGACACTCAAGCGTGTCGATATCGGTGTTTGCACGCTGAAGGATGCCCACTGGGGACTCTTCCTGACACGGTCCTGGCCAGCCTTGCTCGTGGTGCCAGCTCCTCCGTGGATTAACTCTGCCCCTTCTGCCTCGCCTCTCCAAGGTGCAGCACCCCGTGACCGAGCTGCAGCGCCTGGGGGCCTCGCCTGGAGGGAGGGGATGCCTGACTCCCGCTTTGTCCAGAGCGTGGTAGGGGACAAGCTGTGTGTCACCCAAAATCAGCCTCCCTGCAGGGTGCTGCCCGTAAGTCCAAGGACAAGTCTTCAGAGGAGTGTGAAACCTAGCCAGGGCGCCGAGTTTTGAAATGCTGATTTCTTTGTGTCTTTAGTACCCAAACCACAGTGAATCTAAGGGCAAAAATACTCCGAGAGGCAAATGTCTCTTCGGAATCTTCCAGAGCATCACTGGCTTTTTGCCGCTGTGGATGCAACCAGGCGTCACCTCGGGTGTGGCATCAAACCCGAGATCGCTCCTCGTCCCTGCCAAAAGGAGCAGGGGGCACCTCTGCTGTTCCTCAGCGCTTAACCGCCAGCGGCGGGCAGCCTGCGGATGGCGGGTGCAGGACCTGCTGCCCCTCTTGGGGATGCTGCCTGGGACCTCTGGTGCTGATGAGGAGCGAGACTTGCTCACCTGGCTTGAGCAAGTGCCTGGCCTTGTGCCAGTTTTAGCTGAGGAACCTTCTTCCCGATTTTGGTGACAAGTTCAGCTCTAGAATATTTAAGACACTCGCCATAATTTATTCTAGCAGTAGCTGCAGTTATGATCTGCTGAGTACGTAATTTTACAGCTCAGTCTTGTTCCATATAATTTTGAACTCGAGATGCTCCAATCGGGATCCTAATTTTCTAGGCTTTGTCTATAGACAGATCCATATGATGGGTGGCACTTTGGAGCTCTGCTGCTTTTCCTTTCCTTATGAACTAGAGAGAATCCAATCAAGCATGAATCCAGACATAAGGGGAAAATATAAATAATCATTACAGCGTTTATCTCCTAACGGTTTATTACTAGATTACTTGCTGAAATAAGAGATCTCTTTTGGACTAGAGGCTTGAGAAATTTTCTTACCTGGAAACGATCTATCTTTCTCCGTGCTTTACACGGCATTAGCGGTTTGCTTGGAGTTCCAGCCCTTCACAGAGCTAAGCACAGAGCACCCAACTCGCTTTTGCAAACGGACTGCATGTCTGCACAACGCCAGAGCCGAGAACGCCGCGGCCTGTGCTTGGCTGCCTACGTGCTCGCAGGGCTGGAGTCGTGGAAAGATGATTGAGGACGTCCACTGCCCAAGCTGCTTCTCTGCCTCCTGCGGGTGTGCTCACTGTGCCGTGGCCTTCCAGTTCTGATCACAGAAGAGAATAATTCGCTCATTCAGTTACGGGAGCGTCTGCAGGCACGGAGCGGGCACCGCACAAAGTCCTGCCTCAAACTGCCCACGGAGCGGGTTGTGACGCAGCGGCGCAGAGCAGCTGCCAGCCCTCCAGGCTTCCAGCGGAGCACCAGGAACCTGTAACCAAAGCGAAGCCACCACGCTGATGTTCTGCCCCTCCTGGCTTGAAAACCACCGACCTAAACAGCGACATTTGGGACCCGCAGTTGGCAGCAGAACCAGCTGCCCTGCCTCAACCAGAGCGGGATGCGAGCAGGGGTCAGATGCTTGCATGTGGCTGGGGAAAACCAGAGCCCTGTCTTCTTCCCCCTGCACAACTGGATTTGTGTTAATTAGAGAAAACCTCGTTGGAGGAGCCCCTCCAGGGTTCCTGGGGCGCTCGCGGGTGACACGTGTGGCTCTGCTGTGAGCGGTGGCGCCCCGACCCCAGTTAAAAGCGGTTAGATGTTTTAAGGCTGTTCCAGAGCTTATCAGATCTGGCAGAACAGTGCGGTACATCTATTGGGGAAGCTGATAAGACCTCGTCTGTCTCCTTAATGGCAGTCTGTATGTACCAGATAATCATGCTGAATGGTACGCGTTGGAAAACCTCCGAAGTGTGCTTTATCACGGCATTTTCTAGCCGCTGCCGGAAAGTAGAGTGAAATCACAGAATGGTTTGGGTTGGAAGGGAACCTTAACGATCAGCCCCTCCAGCCCCCCTGCCGTGGGCCGGGGCAGCCTTCACTACGTCAGGCTGCTCAGAGCCTGGCTTTGAACACTGCAAATGATGGGGGCATCTGGGCCCCCTGCTCGGTCACTGGCCCCGACCCAGCTGATGGATGGCGTAGTGCGGCTTAGGAGCAATCCAGGCAGCTGCTAATAGACAGCAGGATTGGTCTTGATATTTAAATTTGGAACTAGGGACAAGAAAATCTAATTTAGGGTTTTTTTTCTATGCCTGTAAACTCTTGATACAATATGGAAAAAAACGTTCACAGCAAACGTTTACAGCAGCCACTCGTACCCGATACTGGGGGAAGTCGCGTATTCGAGGACGAGGTGTGCGTTCCCGCAGCGCAGGCGGTGCTGCGGCCGTAGGGCACTCGTGGAACTGAAAATCACTCTGGACCTTTGCTGGGGAAGGACTTGGGATGACACAGAGAAGAAAACCAACTGTCCCTGTTGCATTGATACTTTGATTATGGTCACACATTCATTTAACAAGAGGGTTTGATGTTTACAGCCAGATTTATACTTCAGCTCAATTTTATTTTATTTTTTTATAAGAGTGGATGTTTCTTTCTCTCATCCGTTACATGTCATCCCAGAGGCTGTATGAATTTATGGAAAACACAAAGTGAGGCTGATGTACTTTCTTTGTAAAATTAGAAGTTTTTGGCACACATGGGTGTCCTAAGCACACAACTCAATATGCTGTTGAGCTACTGAAGATGTAAATCTCTCGGTATTTAATTTCGGTAGTGACTGTTCCCACGTGGGCGGGGAAGAATTTTCCAGTTTCATTCCTTGGAACTCCTGAAACTCGGAGGCTTCCCCTTCTGTACAGAAGGTGGCACTGGAAATACAGGAATGAAAGCGTCATCCCCTGCTGACTTCTACAGAACGGGCTTGCATTTGAGCAAGGTCTGGTCAGGCGGCTGCTCTGACTCTTGGGGAGATGAGCATTCCCCCTTCTCGGTTACTAAGGGCCCTGCAGAGGAGTAATTTGCAGGGTGACTTGTGCTGGCTTGGGAGGGAGTTCCTGCGGTGTGCGGTGCGTGCGCTGGGTCCCATCCCAAACCGCAGCGTGGCCGGCTGGCGCTGTGACGCGTTGGGGTTTCCCAGCCTGGCCCCACCGAGCTTTTGAACAAATGCCAAAGGCCAATGGAAGCTTTCACAGAACACATTAAAAATGTCTGAGCTCTGTGGGTGACTTGGCACCTATGCCAATCATCACAGCCCCGAGAGGTCGGGACGACGGGACGCTCGCAGGAGTGACCGCAGCCCATCGGCACGTGCTGCCGTGCTCGCGTAAGCGGCGGTTTGATGTCTCTCTCGCCATGCATCCGTTGTCTTATTTAAACAGAGCTTTTCAAATGCGTTCTACTGCCTGGGTGTGAGACGGGGCTCCTTCTGCAGAAAGCTCCTAAAAATCAGAAATGACAACGCAGTGAGTTTAAGCAGCACAAGGGAAGGGAGATGAATAATAGCATTCCTGTTGTTGTATTGCTGGATAACAAGAGCATGCTGGCAACCACGCTTAGCTGTAGAATTTCTCATCTTTAACAGCTGAAGCGAGGTTTCCAGTGCTGTAACGCTGCACCGTTACCGGTACGAAGCAGGGCGCTTTTCAGACGAGCTGTTCTGGGCTTTGGTGCCCTGTGCAGAGAAGGCAGTCGTTAGGCCGTGTACGTTACTTCATTAGTTTAATGGCTTTGGCTCTAGTCCTAAGAAATGGTGTTGCCATTCTTGCTGTTGGCTGCTTCAGGATGCCGTTGGGATGGGGATACGCGGAGGGCGTGACGTCGGGCTTGGACATCGCCCGCTTGTGGAGGCGTCGCGGTGCGCTCTGCCGGAGCCGGCAGCCCAAGGACGAGCGCCCTTCACTGCAAAATGGCATCGGGTCCCCACGGCTCGCGGCACAGCCAGCTCGCCGCAGACAGCATCTCGCATTTCCAGGGAAGAGCCTGTTGCTGCCCACTGGTTTAGAAACATCGCTTTCGCCCGTTCCTTCCGGCTGAGCAACCGCAAGGGTTTTTCTGCAGCTGCTTCATTTCCTGCACCAGTTCTGCCCAGCCCCGGTGTTTTCTAGGAAACCTCCTGCTGCTTCCCTGCTGTCGCCATGGAGACGATGCTCTCCATGCATACTCCTCCTCTCTTCCCTTGCGGAAGGGAGAAGCGAAGCCCTGATCCCTGCTGTCCTGCCCGCAGCTGGAGGCGAGCCGTGGTGTTTGCAAAAGCACTTCCATGACTTGATCCGTATTATCAAAGTGCCTCAGATGGCACGGCCGTAGTTCATCCCTTAGCATGCGCTATCTTAAAACAATGTGTTTAGAGCTACTTTTAAGGGCTTTAGGGTTTATTTTGGAAGGCAGAAGCTGTTTGTTCAGACGTCTTCTCTCTAATCTCAATTTGCTACTTGAGTGCTTGAGGATGGGAGACAGTGGAGAAGCTGAACTATAAAAAGAAAAGGGGAGGAATGAGGAAGAGAAATCAAAAACACTTGCCAAAAGTCTCCGAAACTTGTACTCTTCATCTCAGATGTGCTGGCATTTGGCAGTGCTTTGCCTGTGTCCGTGCTGGCTGTTGCTGTACCAGCTGGGGTGGCCACTGTACCAGCTGGGGTGGCCACTCTCCCTCCTGTCTCGTTGCAGGGGTGGCTGTACTGGGTTTGCACGGCCAGGTTTTGGTAGCAGGGGGGTGCAGGGGTGCGAGAAGCTGCCAGAAGCTTCCCCGTGTCTGACAGAGCTGAAGCCAGCCGGCTCCAAGGTGGCCCTGCTGCTGGCCAAGGCCAAGCACATCAGTGATGGTGCCGGCACCTCTGGGATAATGTATTTGAGAAGGGGAAAAAAAAACTGCTGGGGAATGGTAGCTGGAGAGAGAGGAGTGAGGAGCCGTGAGCGGAGCAGCCCTGCAGCCCCCCAGGGCAGGAGGGGCTCCAGCCGCCGGAGCAGAGATTCCCCGCAGCCCATGGTGGGGCAGCCCATGGTGAGGCAGCCCATGGTGGGGCCGGCTGTGCCCCTGCAGCCCAGGGAGCCCACGGGGGAGCAGATCCCCCCCTGCAGCCCGGGGAGGACCCCACGCTGGAGCAGGGGGTGCCTGAAGGAGGCTGTGACCCCGTGGGAAGCCCAGGCTGGAGCAGGTTTGCTGGCTGGGGTGGTGACCCTGCGGGGACCCACGCTGGAGCAGGGGAGGAGTGTGAGGAGTCCTGCCCTGAAAGGCAAGGAGCGGTTGTCCCAAGAAGCTGACCTGCTGGAACAGAGGGCAGAGATTTTTATTCCTGCATTAAACTGAATTTAAATGTTTTGGGGGAGTGGAAGGCGTTTGTGGGAAGACCAGCTTGAGTGAAAAGCTCCCAGTGACACCGACCTGCCTGGCCCGTTCAGCACCGTCCTTTACGCTTACCGTGGACAAGTGCCATCGTCTTCCCAGGTCCTCGCAGCGCTAACGAGGGAGCCGCCGTTTGCCGAGCTGGGTGGCCACGCTGGGGTTAAGTGTCCTGAGTGTGTTGGTGCCCCTGGCTGTGCGACCGGTTAACGTGTGGGACAGGAATCCAGCTTGCTGTAAGAGGGCAAAAGGCTCCTCCGAGCTGGTCTGAACCGTGTGGGACAGGAGGAGTGATGCCAAGGGGATGAGGATGGAGCGTTTCGTTTGAAGGCGGACACAGAGCCCCGGCGGTGCCGTGCCGTGCCGGAGGCTGCTTCAGCCCGTCTGCGTGGGAGCCACGGAGCGGCAGCATCGCCTCGGCAGAGACGGGCTTCGCTGGCTGCCTGCCGCCCCTCTGCGCTCGACAAACAAAATCCAGGCGTGCCATGGAGCGTAGATGCTGAAGGTAAAATAAAAATAAATCATTTCCGTTGTAGGAGCTTAGAGCTCACGTGCTCGACAAAACCGGGAAGATCTTTCTCTTACAGCGCTGGAGAGGCTGCAAGAGACCTCAAAAATCGCACGCTGTGAGAGCAACCTCTCCGAAACGGGCCAGCTGCTACCGGGAAGCGTTCGGCACCAGCCACGCACAGCGGCTGGGAAAGGTGGGTTTGTTTTCACAGCCTCACTAAAGTTTCCTTTACAACTTCACCAAACGCTGCAGTTTCAAAGAATTTTTGTCCTAATTAGAAGAAACAAATTAGACTGGCTTGAAATCCTTCCAGCGTTACCTCACTTTCTACGTTACGCAGAGGGACGCGGCACGGCCTCGGTGTTTGCCCTGCCTTGGCTGCCGGAGGGGTGCGGGGGTCCCCCCACCCGCGGGGGTCCCCTCCTGCCGCATGGCGGGGGGTGGGAGGACCCCGCGCCTCCACCCGGCTTCTGCTGGGGAGAGCTGGAGCCCTCGCTGAGCCTGGAGGGCTGGGGGGTCCTCCCTGGCCATGCCCCGGAGATGCCAACTCCCAGCAGCGGGTGGCGGGGGCTGCTGAAGGCAGCACCGTCCCAGACTGGGGTATGGCTACGGGATGTGTTTGGGGGCTTGCTGTTTTGCTTTTTTAACAACCTTTCGGAGCCTCCTCCCCTTGCATTTGTCTTCATTGCCTGCCAGTTAACTGAGCAGAACTCTTAGTAGTTCCATGAAGCTTTTCCATGTCCCGTCCCGTCCCCCCCCCCCCCCCCCCCGAATTTGGAAGAAGATTGGTGACAGATTCGTATGAACTTTGGGTTTTTCTGATTTAGAAATTAATTCCATAGGCAGCTCAGCAAAAAGGAAGGGTGATAGGGGGAAAGCAGTTGCACTGTAAGAATAGATTTAGGGAACATATTTCCTGCAAAACCGAGATACATTTTATAGTTAAGATCCCCACAGCTTTATAGTTGTCTGCTTAAGAGCCGTACTTTGCCCATAGCGAGCGTGTCCTGCTTGCATCCAGGTGCCCTGTGTGCATCTGTAGTGTGTGGTGAAGACAAAATGGGCCTTTGGGGTGTTAAAGAATTTCAGGAGTCTCTGGGTTCCTCTGGGTTTGCATTTATTCACAGCTCGGAGTTGGGCCATCACTTCGGTCAGTGGCAACTGAAAATCACAAGCGTAATTAATAGTTTTATAGCTTTCTATACCAATTGCATAGAGAGTTTCCATGGTGTTCACAATTCCTCATTTGTCTGGCCAGCTGCAAGTCCGTTGTTGCCCACAGGTTAGCCTACTCGTATCGTTCTGACTCCGTTATGCTTCTCGAACGTGAAGTCCGTTGGCTCATCCGTCAAAAGTCTTCTCTCGGCAGCCACCATGAACACGAGGCAAAAGCGTGAAAACTGAACCTCTAACCTGTCCTCCATTCGTCTGGGCCTACTTTAATTATCCTGCCTACATCTTGGTTCAAGACCAACTTACCTGATTGTCTTAAAGTCTTGCCTTCATCTGTCTTTATTTACTGATTAACTCTGCTGGTGATTAGTCCAACAGCGGGGGGGGGGGGGGGGCTATACAGGGGACGCGGTGAGCGGTAGACCGTGGGCTGTTGAATTTCTGCCTGCACACCTGCATTGGCTGCGTTCAGAAGTCAACACCTTCACACAATATCCACCAAATGGTTCATGAAATGTAAGCAAAAGCAAAATTAACTCCTTCCTTTATCACGGGGGGAGTTCACTCCTCCTGCTTTAGCAACCAGTGACTTATTTATTATTAGTGGGGCCTGAGATGCTGGAGGACAAGAGAATGTCTTGTCTCTAGGACAAGAGGAAATGGCCTCAAGTTGCGATGCTCGGACCAGAGGAGCCAAACGCGGGACTGCCCCGTGCTAGGTGGAGCTGGCCCTTGCCCTTGCCACTGCACGGCAGAGGAGGTCACCGAATAACGGTGTGCTGCCACCAACGACAAACCAAGGTTTGGCCAAGGCTCCAGCGCTGACTAAACGTTTGGCAGCTCCCGTTGTCTTACAGCCGGTGCCATGGTCTTTAATTTCCGTGATGTTTCTGGCTGTATTTCATGTGTCCAGTAGGAGAGGAAAGTTTGGAAGGGAAAACGAATCTGTCTGTGCACGCGTGGTGCTGAGGCCAGTGGGACCAGTCGCGTAGCTCTGGAGTGCTGGGCGGTGTGATAAATTGTACAGCTACGTTACGCTCTGCCTGCTAATCCATCTGCCCTTTGATTGCCCCCGTGTTGTGACCCCCCCTTGTGCTTTCCATCACCCTCTTTCTGGGAAGGAGCCCCCACCTCCTGGGCTGCTATGGAAATTTCCTCTTTGAACCTCCTGGTGCCGTTTCCCCTCCCTTACCTGAAGTCAGAAGTTGGCTGTGGTTTGGAGTACAGAAATGGCCAGGCTGGGATGCTCCAGTCATGCCTCTAGTTGCTGGTCTCCCTAACGAGGTATCTGGGCTGGGACGCTCCGGTCATGCCTCTAATTGCCGGTCTCCCTAACGAGGTAGCCTGGCTTTTCTTTGCTCTGCTGCGCCTCCTGGGAACAGGCGGAGAAGCAGAGGCTGGGCTGACTTTGGCATGCTCTCTTCTCCCTCTGCTTTGCTTTGCTTGAGGTCTTCCTGGTGGATTTTTTTATCAAACAAGTTAAATGTGTTGGGAATAAGACACAATTGTTCATAAGTGCTGTGTAAAGGCTCAGTCATACGCCGCTGGCACCAGCGGGGCTTTATAACGGGTGTTGATGAACGCAGCGAGAGCTCTTCTGGAGGTGGCTCCGCTCCTGACGAAATGACCACACTTAATGACAGCAGAATTAATCTGTTGGGTTTTGTTTGCGTGGATTTTGCCTGAGTAAAATCCAGCTTGTTTTCCCTTTCTGCACCATGAGGAGCGTATTGATTTTTCTTCGCTTGTGATTGTTCACATTACTGGATTGCTTTTAAATAGTTGACAGAGACATCATTCATTTTCCTGCCCCAACATATTTTACAGCGCCTTTCTTGGTTCATTTGTGTGCATGTGTGGGTTTCCACAGTTCTACATCATCTCGATGGCATTTTGCAAGCTGCAGCCCGTGTGGGAGTGGAGAAGCTGTTCTCTGTGGGGCTTCTGCTCCCTTCCCCCCAGCAGCTTCAGCATCTGTGTTTCAGGTTCCTGACTCGGGCGTTGGAGGCGAGGTTCAAAACAAACCTCTGAGCCAAAGATGAGAAAATGCCAAAGAAAGAAAATGCCCACGGATGAATCTGTAGGGTTGCAAGAGGTGTTTGCGAGTGACAGAAACCTCGAGGGCGGTCACGGTAGGAGTGAGGAGCAAGGGATGCTGTGCGCTCCAGGAGCGTGTGGAGCTTGCTCTCAACCCAACAGACACAGCAAATGAGGAAACCTCTGGGCACCCTCTCGGTGCAGAGTCCACCAGCCCTTGAGATGCTCTCCTAGCCCAGGCGCGCGCCACCATCCATTCGAGGGACGTGCCCTGAGATGCGGTGCCGTGCTCAAACCCGGACCCGTCCGGAGCAGGTACCGGTCTTATTTCTGTTTGAAGGTCGCCATCAGCAAAATCCCCAGGTGACCGTGAGCAAGGGGTGTCTGTCGCTGAAGTGGCAGTGCTAGCTGGGACGTGCTTGCGTATCGCACGGGTGCGTTATTTCATTTCTACCATTTGCCCCTAGGGAGTGGCAGAGTGTAATTTTTTTATGTTTGCAGATAGTGATATTAAAACCCAGGCCTCCTAAAATATGCAAGCTCGTCCTGCGTGGAGTTTATGTCTATCTCAGCAGGAACTGCACATGCTGCACAAAGCTTTTGCCCAGAAAGGTTAAAAACATCTTGTCTGTTCAGCAAGACCATGACTGAGCCAGAAATAGTTCAGCTGCCTGGGGCAGGAGATGGCAGGGGAATAGCTAACGCACCGAGTTAATTCAGAACGGAGTAACCCTGCCTTCTTGTGCTGGCCTGTTGTCTTCTTGGGTTTTTCGGGCCACTCTTTACCTACCTTGTGCTTTGAGCGTGGAACAGCAAACTTTGCGGAAAAGGATATTTATTTCTCATAGTTCTTTACACTGGAAAAATAATGGGGCCTTTTAGTGCTTGTATTAGATGTTATTAATATTGATTCGGGTATCATTACTCCTATCAACCAGTGCTGCATGCAGCGGTACGAACACACCGTGGGCGAACAGTGCTGCTCTCCTGGCTGCGCCGTGTGCGGAGAACCCCCGCGATGGCGCGCACCGGGGCGCCGCCGCCGGCTCTGCTCGGGCTCTGCCCGCACCCTTCGGAGCCTGGCTTGGCTTTGGCAGCGAGGGCTGCAGGAGTTTCCTGCTCAACACCTGCACGTTTGCAGCGCAGACGGCCTGGAAAACCAACGTCAGCATTTCATCGGTCTGATTTATGCCTTGGGTGTAGCTCTAGGCTAGAAGTTATTTTAAAATGGGATTTAACTGTGAATTCCTTGGCTTCCAGGGCATTTACAATGGGCCTGAAAGGCAGAACAAAACTCACCGGAGAGCTCGGTATGAATTTGGAACAAGGAATGCGCTAACGAAGGCTCTCAAAGCTGCAGAGGAAGGGTCTGCTGCTTGGGCGCTTGCAGACACTTGGCAATTACGCTGGTTTTCCGGGGGCTGTTAGCACGCCTTCCCCAGGGAAAGCTGGAGACTGCGTTCCTCCACGCCTGTCTCTATCAGGTCTCCTCCTGGCAATGTCAATGAAGTATCTAGGCCTGTCTCAGCGCATCTTCACCAGAGGGGTATGGATTGGGTTGGGGATGCTCCCCGTGCTTGTTGCTTTGTTTCCAGGGCTCTTGCCAGTGGGCAGATTCAACTCAGTCCAACACCACCGTACTGGAAAGCACTTCAATAAAATGAACGGCCGCCGCAGCGTTCCTCAAGGTGGGAGAGAGTGACTGTCCCACGTCTGATCCGGCAGCGCTGGCAGTGCCCTGCCCTCCCCCCGGGGACGGGAACTGCCACGCTCCCGAGCCATGGACGTGCCGCTGCCCTGCCGCTGGAGCAGTTCTGTGGGAATTAAATATTCCCAGGGTCCCAAGGAGTGGGGCGTTCGGACTGTGGATCAGATCAAGCCTGCACTGGAAATGCAGGGAAAACGACCTTTCCTCCTGGCCTTGCGCTGGGCGCAGCTGAGGGTGAGGTTGCCTACGTACCCGTCGGGACTAAAGCACGCCCGCTTCCCCGCTTGCTCCTGCCTGTCCTCTTCCCGTGGTCACGAGCTCGCTGGAGTCACGGGGCTGGGCTGGCTCATGCCTGGGAGATCGGGCTCTTATTTTCATTTGTGTTTATTGCAAAGCTGTTGGTGAAAAAGGCAGCTCCCGGCAGCACGGGGCCGTGTCAGGCTGCGGTGGGGTCACTGGGAACCGCTGACACAGCATCTCTGTCACCAGACGTGAATCTTTGGGAAGCAGATTCCCCTTGAGTCGCGTTGTTGTATTCGCAGCAGGGTGTTTGCAGTGCCAGGTCACATCACCCGCGCTGATGTATGGTGAGGATGCGTAAGTTGGATTTCACAGTGCTGAGAAAATTAACGCTCCAGAAGAATTCATCTGCCCCGTTATTGATGTCCTGTCACAGCGGCACGCTCAGATTCTCTCCAGAGGAACTAATGGCGCTGACAAAAATCACCGAACTTCTGTTCTCATCTCAATACCTAGATAAAAGATGGCATTTCTGCATGCGAGCAGCGTTACTTGGTGCCAGCCCTCTGTTCTCTGCCTTCCCTGGCTGAGTTACGGGATATTTGTTAGGGTTTTCTTTTTTTTGGCCGACTTTCTGAACCGTGATTTGGCAGATGTTATTTACTTGTGCTTTGCTCTCTTACATCTTTTCCTACAGAAGTATTAAAGCGTTTGATTTCCATTTAGGCCACCGATTCCCATTACTCTCAACTAGAAATAACAAGCCTCAATACCTGGGGGGATCCCAGCCCATGCTGGCCTTCCCACCGGTTTGGGTACGGCACAGCTCTGGCAGGGCGTCCCTCCTCAGCCGGTCCTTAGTGCCGGGAACGCTACAAACCACGAACCCCTGGTCCTGAACGTGATTTGCGAATCTTCCCAAGCCAACGCTTTTGGAGAGATGACGCACAGCCAAAAGCCAGATGCAGCCTTTATCCAAAAATGGGTTTGAACTTGAGGTGAGACTTTGTTTTGTTAAATGTGGTCATAAAGGCTTGGACTTTCAAAGCGTGTGAAGAGTCAATACCCGAACTCTTGTCGGATGCTTTAAACTTCTTTGAACAGGACGTGCCCAAATCACGACTTTTAGGAGCATCCTGGCTGTGCCCCAGCGTTCATGATCGCAGGCTCGGGTGTGTTTGCATCTGTCCTCTCCTGCGGCGCGGTGAGCTGACAGTCACCTCTCAGGTAAAGTCTTCCTGGAGTTTTTCTCGCTGCCTTTTCCCCGTTAGCAATGCGCCCTCCCCTCCTGCGGAGGTTACGGGCTCCTGCAGACACGGTTGGGAAATAGCGCGCGGTCTCCGAGGGGTGAGCACAGGGCAAATGGACCGGACTTCTGCAAACTGGATTCTGTGCTGGGGGAAAGGGGACGGCTCTCTCTGCGGACGAGCACCCTGCTGGTGGTCACACCTAGGGACTGCCTAGCAAAGTCCATGGCAAAAGAAATCGGCTCCGTCTTCCTCAGCTGTGTTACTGGAAGGCAGAGGAGTCATTTGATTTCTGCGCGTAGTGGTGGACTTCTCAAGCATATTGATGAGGAATGATGGAGATGGTCCCTTCAAAATAGACCATTATTGACTGAAATGTCGACAGCGATAAACTTCACAGGGGGCATCCGGCAGCTGCTGGGGTGGATTAATGGTTGGCCCTCGAGGGCCCTGAGCTGGAGCTGCTCAGGAGGCTGAGCTTTGGGGAAGGTGATTTCCATCTCCATCCCTCCATCCCTCCCTCCCCAACTTCGCCTCTGACTGGGGCGTCATCCCCGCGTTCATCCCTGCAGTGGCTCAAGTCGTGCCAAACGCTGCGTTGTGTGAATGCCACAGCCTGCTCTTGGACTTCACTGGTGCCTAGGTCTGTTACATTAATCCCTCCGCATGAATATTCAGCCTTCCCTGCTCAGAAGCGTGTGAATAAAGCCCCGTCGGTGGGACAAACTGCTAGCAGCTTTCCTGTGTGCAAACAGCATGTGCATTTCTAGATAGAAAAATGAGAGTATAACATTTTAAAGCTATAAGGGATTCAAATATGTAATGTTTTGGACAGCTGATTTGAAAGTAAAAATCCAGGCAGGGATTTACTCATTTTCTCATTAAGCCACCTGAAACAAATCACAACGGCTGCGCAAGATGCTTTCATTGAAGGACACGGACGTTTGCCAGTGCTAATCAAAACAGTGCGGGCTGGGGAATTCTGCCGCTCGCAGCCTTGGCCGGGCAGCAGGGACGGCAGCCAGAGCCGGTGCCTCTGCTGGATCTGCTCTGCCTGGGAGCGGGGGGGGTGGCGTGCCGAGCCGCGGCAGCGGGGCATCTCCCAGCCTGGGGATCAAAGCCTTCCTCTGCAACGCCACCGGCCTCCTCTTCCTCCTCCTGCCTGGGCTGTGGCAAGAGCTGGGGTGGGTGCTGGCTGGTTCACAGGCGTTTAGGGAATTTCTTCTCTCTTGTGCTGGTGCCAGCTGATGCTCCGAGATTCGCGGTGCCTGATCCAAACCTCCACAGTCCTGGCAGCTCCGCCAGCCTGCAGACCCAAGTGCTACCCGCTGCGAAGTAAACACTAACCCTCCATCTTTAGGCATGGCTTGAGACTTAATGAATGGTTCTGAAGTGCTTTGAAACCCTTGGATGACAGGCAGGCTAAAATATTGCCAGTCCCTGGGGAGCCTTCCCCTTCAGCAAGGAATTTGGGTTTTGTCGTGCGCGGTGCTGTCGGAGGGCTGTCCTGGCAGGGATTATTTCTGAGGCAAAGCAGCAGCGCGTTCACAAGGCGCTGCTGAATTTCAAATAGACTCCAGTTTATCCTTGAAATACAGCAATAGAGCAAAGCCCCCCCCCGTTGCACCACGGCAGCAAGCCCGGCCTCAGCCCCTGCCTCCCGAAAGGACGTGGTGCAGAAAGGTGCGATGGGCGGTGCACACGCGTTTGGGGGGGGGGGGGGTGTCCCACCTTTTTGTCCTCGGGCAAAAATGGACAGAGCCAGATAATTCACCTTTTCTGTCGGAATGTGTCTTCCCTTGTGCTGTGTCTTTGAGCTGGGTAGTAATCTCTTGTGCCTTGGGGGGGGGGGGTGGGGCAGTTCAGCGGTGCTAAGAAGCTGCGTTATGTAAATGTGCCGCTTTTCCCACCATCGCTTGCTACCCATGGGAGCCGTGTTGCCTGGTGTGTGAGCAGGCTGCAGAACTGAACCCGCTTCCTCTTCAAAAAATGCTTTACAAGACCAGAAACGGCTTTGGAGGTTCGCTCGTCTGATGCCCTGACTGGTGCCTGCGAACACAGAACGCGCTGTGCAGAAGCCAAATAACCCTCCAGGAATTCTTCCTATTAAAATAATTGCTAGGGCAGAGGAATACTGCAAACAGCTGTGGCTCATCCCATGAACATATTCTCCCTCCTTTTGGAGCCTCGGCTTCTGACGCCTGCCAGCGCCCGTCAGCTGCAGGAATAGCAGAACATATTTCCTTTGCAGAGATGAAACAATTACTGTTGGATAAATATGTTATGCACAGACCTGAGCTATCCCGTGAGGACTGCATATGCAACAAGGAGGAAAGTGGCAGTGTTTCACCCTGGAATGAGCTGAAGTGACGGTTCGTCTGCCCGACACGATGGCAGTGGGGCTGCCTGCTGTTAGCAGCCTAACAACACCCAGGCTAAGGAAAAAATCCCCTGAAATCCGTTCAGCTGCAAACGGCACCACCGTGCCCTTGCGGCGCGCTCGCCCTGCCCGGGAAGCTGGCGGTAAAACGTCACGGGGATGTGGCAGCAGAGAGGATCCCCTGCACGCCGAGCGTCCTCCCCTTGGCAGCCGGTCCTGCTCCGCGGCAGCACGAGCGTCCCCAGCCGGGTGTGCGGGTGGGTCGGGGTACCCGGCCCCCCAACGCCTCCCCTGCCCCGCTCTGCTGTGGAGCCGGGAGCTCTGGCGCAGAGTGGGGACTGAAAACCTCAGGGTGCCTGTGCTGGCCGCAGCGGGGGATGCCTGGGCAGGTTTGTTTATTCTTGATATGCCTTTCTCCCAGAAATGGCCCCAAAACGGAAGCCCTGCTGGTCAGCCCAGGCTGTGTGACTTTGGCCCCTCGTCCATCCGCTCTGTGGCTGAGCTCCCAACTCATGGCAGAGGGCTGAAGCTTCCCCGTCAGGCCACCAGCAAGGCTCCTCTCTTCTCCCTCTTTGCTCTGGCCGAGCTCGGTGTCCGTCAGGCTGCGGCTCACGGCCGCTTTGTCACCTTGGCTTGGCACTGGCCAGATCAATGCACGGGCTCACGGCCGCTTTGTCACCTTGGCTTGGTGCTGGCCAGATCAATGCACCGGCTCATGGC
>JADKXX010008728.1:0-50464 GCA_017310255.1 Butorides virescens
TGTCACCTTGGCTTGGTGCTGGCCAGATCAATGCACCGGCTCATGGCTGCTTTGTCACCTTGGCTTGGCGCTGGCCAGATCAATGCACGGGCTCATGGCTGCTTTGTCACCTTGGCTTGGCGCTGGCCAGATCAACACCTTGCGAGGCGGCGTGGGGACAGCAGGCGTCCTGCCACCAGCCGTCGCGGTGACAGATGGTGCCGAGTGGGACGCGGGGCTCTCCTGTTTGGTGGAGGCTCTGTTATTGCAATGAAAAGCTTTTTCCTGGGTTTTGTTTTACAGTTTTGTGGAGAGAAAAAAGCCCAAAACCCTACGAGGCCCCCTGTGGTTGAGAAGTCTGACTGACCGTCGATACCTGGGTTGAAAGGATTGTGTTTTAGAGCGCAGTGGCGCGGTCTGCAGGGGTAAGGGTGCCCTGACGTGCGCCCGCTGTGGGCGGTGGCGGGGGCCGTGTCCCAGCCTTCGGGCTCGCTCTGAGCACTCAGCACCATCGCGCCTTGCGCCGACCCCCCCCCCCTTTTTTATTCCTGAGATGGCGGCGCTTCGAGGAAGGCGCTTTCTGAGCCTCGTGCCGGGGGCTGGGCTTCGCGGTCAGCAGAGCTGCCACGCGGTAAGGGTTGCTCCCGAATTTGCGGGTTGGTGATGGGCGATGCTTGCCCAAGCCCGGCGCTTCGGGGGTGGCTGTGTGCGGTGTTGCCTCCGGCCCCCAGTTTAGTGTGCCCCGTCTGGAGGGCAGGGGGACCTGGTGGGAAGGCGGGGGCTTTTTCACCTGGCTTTGCCGTTGCAGGCAACACAGGGTGAGCTACAGCCCTTGGTGCCTGCCAGGGCAGGAGGGTGGGAGACCTGGGGGCTGGAGGGGCTTGGGGTCCCCGGGCTGGGACCACCGGGCGCTGCTGGCCTGTGGTTTGCTCTTACAGCAAGCTGGGGGGGGAGCACGAGCCCCTGAACCCCCAACCCCCCGGGGCGGCGAGAGGGAGCAGAGCGAGCCCCGGTCTGTAGCTGCAAAGGGACACGAGGGGAAGGACGCAGAGGTCGGCGGGGACCGGGTGCTTGCCCTGGTTTTACGGGCCTGGCGTTCGTCTGATGACGTCCAGCCCTGCGACGGGCCCGGTTGTTTCCGTAAGTCGCGTCTGACGGGAGGAGATGAGCGATGGACGCTGCCACCCGCGAACCCGGTGTGTTGGCGTGCTGTCACCAGCCCTTGCTGTCACCAGCCCTTGCTGTCACCAGCCCTTGCTGTCACCGCTGTATTTCTTCCCTCTCGGCGTGCGGGAAGGGGATGGTTTTGCAGGGAGCGGCGCTCGCCGCGATCCGCCTGTCAGGCTGCTAAAATAGACTGTGCCATATTTGCAAAATATTGTTAATCAAGAGCCGCAGTTCAAGGCGTTTGACTGGCACATCCAGTTAAGTGGTAGCAAACACATGTTGTAAAACGAGCGTGCTGAGGCCACCTTCCTAATGAATGCAAAGTGGGAGCAATCAATCAGCGCCGCGGAGCCGTCAGCGCTGGCTCCCTGCATCTGCAGGCGCAAATGGAATGAACAATAACGAGCGTTATCTAATTAGGCCACGCAGCTGCAGCGTTACAGCCCCGTATAGGACATACCTTGTTAAGTTTCACGGGATGTATAATGGAGTGTCTCGCTTAAAATGATTGAGGCTCGCCACGTGCGCGCGCAGTACGATGCAGATGGGTGGATTCTGAGTAACACGTGCGTGAGCCGCAGCAGGCAGCCTCTGGATTAACTAACGCGGGGATCTCTTCGACAGGGAGCTGGTTAATGTGCAAATGAGCCGGCGCGAGTGCCTGGCGAGGGTTTGGATAAAGGGTCGCGGGCGGGCTGGGAGCAGAGACCTCGCTGCCGAGGAGCTGCGTCCGTCGGTCTCGGGAGAGGAGGGGGGAGAGAGCCGCCCCAGGCGGGGGGAGCTGCCCAGCCCGTGCCCTCTGTCGTGGTGGATTTAAGCGGGGGTTTTAGTCCTCTGTGCACCG
Source organism: Butorides virescens (assembly GCA_017310255.1). Lineage (NCBI taxonomy): Eukaryota > Metazoa > Chordata > Aves > Pelecaniformes > Ardeidae > Butorides > Butorides virescens. The sequence goes on from JADKXX010008728.1 coordinate 1,991, forward strand.
TGGAGCCCATCCTTTGCAAAGCCTCCCCAGCAGCGAGCGCCTTCAGCGCCCCAGCCCGCGGGTGGCGTCCTGCTCGGGCTGTCCCTGAATGCGCCGCTCGGCAGCGACGTGTCACCTGGTGTGACCACGCAGAAGATTCTCTCCTGCATCGTCCAGCAATCTTGGCGTGCTGAAGCGATGCTGGAAAGCAGATGACAAATGATTTAGGATCGGCAGCTGAAAACGTCCTCCCCGGCCGCGCTCGGCTCTCCCGAGCAGCGTTGGAAGGGGATGCAGCCGCGCATCCTCAGCGGGGCTCGGGAGTTTGAGCCACCCGGGGCTCAGTCCCGATGGCGTTCGTCGTGACTTGTTTACCTGACGTGGCTGGAGCATCCCTCGCCTGCAGGCTCCGGGAAGCATCCCACGGACGAAGGTGGGTTCCAGCAGGCAGGCGGCCTCCCCGCACCGACCGCTGATGGAAACCTCCACGTCCCGCCCGGGCCCCGCGGCTGCGCCCCAGCCGGAGCCTCCACCGCTCGGGGGGAGCTGAGAACCGGCTGGCGCCTTCGTCTGGCGGCCGCTTCACCCGCACGGAGGCTGGAACTCCATTCCACAGTGGTCCTTAGCAATGAGAGGGAGAACACCTGGGGCCAGATGGATCCCCGAGACCGTTTTATCCAAATCCGTGTCAGGAATCTGGCCAAAGAAGCCTTTCAGGCAGCTCTCGCGTCTTTGTCACCTTTGTGCTGAACAGTATCTGCTCTTCCCGCAAGATCTGTGGTGACGCTGCGGGGGATGATGTTTAAATATTGATGCTTTAGCAGCTTATGTTTTTAATACATTTTAAATTATGCACATTTTTATTGGGCTCCCAGGTTTGTCACCAAATGAGTCTCTCCCAGGGGCACAGTAGGGTGTGTAGTAGCTCCGTATTGATTTCTGCCTCCGTCTTTCAGTTCTTGTGACTGGCTGCATCTTAGTGCCTTGGCAAGGTAAACAAATCCACAGGCCTTTACCGGAGCACCGCTGGTTAGTAGCCATAAATGTGTAATGAACAACTCGGTATCCTTGGAATTGGATCTTCTTAACAGCCATTAGTTTCATCCCTTGCCATTTTAATAAACCTCTTGGTAGCAGGCCAGAGCCAATTACACTTCTGCTTGGGAAATTATAAAACAAGGAGAAAAGCTGTTGTGTTGCCACAAGTAAGTGAAAATTTTAACTGGCCTAAGCCTGCGACGCAGGCAGGACTTGTCGTTGAGAGTTCAGTATCAAAGACCATATCGGGGCAATCTATGTTTATTTGGGATGTTTATGGCTTCTTCCACCTGATGCTGTGGTGGCATCAGCGTGCATGTCCTGGTGTGGTGGCAGTGGCCGGGCGCTGGGTGTCCCCGTCCCTCGCTCGGGCTCTGCGGTCCCAGACGCCAGCCCAGCAGGACCCAAGAGGTCACCTCGCCAGACGGTGCAGCCCCAGCGCCTTAACGCTGATTGAGAAGTGTTTTGATGAAAGAGCCGTGGCCAACGATCGCTGAAATCCGTAGAAGCAAGGATAACCGTCGTGGCGCAGCGGCTGAATTACGGATGTTGGAGAGTGACGGCGCGCGGCGGGCACTGGCACGAAAGCCCAAGGGCTGGCTTCTCATCTGCCCCTCTCTCCTGCAGCCCTGGACGGATGGAGGAGCATCCCCGGGCACTGGCTCCCTGCTCCGGCGCATCCTCGCCTGTCGGGATGAGCCCAGGGCTGCAGGTAGCCCGGCGCGGGGCGATGCTCGCCTGCTCGGCCGGTCCCCGCTGCCGTCGGAGCGCGGGGCCCTGGCTGCTGGGCACGGGGGGGGTTTGCCCTCTGCATGAAGCACTCGCAAATGTGGAAGGCGAGGTCGCCCCTTATCCAAAGGGCAACCGCTCCTGCGTGACGGGCTTCTCTTTGGGGTTGGTGAAGGGGTCTGTGCCGCTCAGCGGGACCCTCGCGAGGTGCAGTGAGGAGAGGAGACGTGTCTGCGCCGAGGGGGCTCTTCCTGCGAGGAAGTCGTTCATAAAAGATCCATTCGCTCTTCCCAGGCCGTTCTTACGCCGTCGTGCACGAGATGTCTTTCTTGAGTGAGCTGATAAGTTTCCAGGATGCGGCGTCGGTTTTGCTCAGAGCCGCTGGCATTAGCGAGAGGAGATGGTAACGTAAACCGTAAAAATAACAGATGGAAGGCAGATGTAATAAAATGGAAGCACAGGCAAATTATAAACCCATTCAGACTGTTCATGCAGATAAAACAAGGAAACAAAACCACATCTGAAATCACAAGGACCGTGTGTCTGTTGGGGGGAAAAAAAAAATTTGATTTCATTTTTTGTTAGTGTTGTTTGCGGTGGAGGCATCCAAGTTCAGACGCGTGGCAGTGATTGGTGTCGCGGGGGGAGCTTCTGCTGTGACACCGTCATCTATCGCTGGAGATCATTTTCAGCGTGGAGCCTTAAAGATGGTGGTTTTCTCCCAACCCACACTGCAAATGTTAACGTTGAGCTTGTGCCAGCGCAATTACTTTATTGCAATAATAAAATGTCATCTAAATAATTTAAGAAACGCTAAAGGAAAAAAGAGCCCTCAAAAACCGAAAGGGTGGCTGAATGTGGAAGTGGAAACGCAAAACCGTGCTGGGATCTTCTGGAGCGTTGCTGGCCGTGCGATGGGACAGCCGCCGGGGACACGGCTGAGGTGGCACCGCGGTAAGGAGCAGACCCTGGTGACAGCAAGGGTGTCCCCTGGGGGGGGACGTGGGCTCCTGGGGGCTTCTGCAAACACGCCATGCCAGGAGCCTGGCTGCAATTCAGAGGTGCCTTTAAAATAGCCCCAGCGTGAATGTCCCCTCATTCCGTACGGGAGGTTGTGGTGCCGGGGGTTTGCTCCGAGGCTGGGGTCTCTCTGGGACCGAAGGCCTGGCTTGTGGGTGCCTTTTACTGGTAACCATGAATTCTCCCATTTCAGCTGGGACACACCGAGCATGTGGTCCAGACCCCCGTGGCATCCAGGAGGGGTTTATCCTTGTTCACTGCTGGCGGTGGGCACACAGGTGAGGTCCTGGGCTCATCCTCGCAAGATCCCACGGCACCTCACGCGCTGCTGCCGCTGCTCCCCTCCGGCACGTGCCGTTCCTCAGCGCCTCGGGCTCGCCGACGAAGCGGGAGCTCGGTGGCAGCGTGGTGGTGCCTGCGGGCAGGACAGCTCGGGGTGACACCGAGCCTGGGACCCGGGGGGTCTGACCACCGTCACCGATCCCCCCGCTGCCGGGCCAGCGTGCCGAAGCGACCTCGCTGCCCTGTGTGCGTTGCTCGCGGTGCTCACCGTGCCACTGCGGCTTCGAGGGGCAATAACTCGGCTGTGAACCCCTGTGGTTGGACCCCCCCGCCGTGCAGACCCTGGCTTTGGGGGCTTCGCTGCCAGGTGAGCTCCTGGCCCTCGGGTCATCGTGAACCCCACCGCAGGGGTGGAGGATGCTGGAGGCTGTGAGCACCACGGGGTGTCTGGTAAGATGATTTTAAAAGACCCAAACAAAACGCTGGGTGCATTGGCACTTCCAAATTCATCTAGCCAGTGCGTTGTCTCCAGCAGAAGCTGGACAAATACCAAGTGGTCCGTGCCTACAAATAAGCCTCCCAGTTTCTGGTAATTAGCAGATTAGAGACTTCCTGAGCCAGAAGTTGCATTGGGACCAAGGGGCTTAATAGCCACCGATAGGATTCTCCTCTGAATTAATTGAATCCCTTTTTGAACCCATTTATCCTTCTGGCCATCGTGCATCTCCCAGTTTAATTACAGATTGCCTGATGATTTAACTGGGTGCCCCGTTCCTGTTGTGTTGAACATAAGGAGCAGACGCTCGTGGTCTCACCTTCTTCACACCATTTATCCAAAACCTCACCGCAGGTTTCCGCAGCATCTGATGCTCATTAGTGCCTCGCTTTCTGAAGACACTGGACTAGGAGTCTGGTTTATTTTTCTTAATGATTTTATCAGTGCGTGAGGAAAGGGGGGATGAGATCGGAGTGTGGTCTGAAATCCCCACCCAAAAGGTAAACAAAGCCCCTCAGGTGCATTTCTGTTTTGAAGGCGTAGGATTTTTAAGCTAATCTCATGTTTTCGGCAGAGAGGAGGAGCTGGCTCACCGAGATGTTGTGTCTTTGGCAGACGGTGATGCAGAGCTGGTGAAGGGGATACCTGGGCCTGTGGAGCTTTTCCAGAGCAGAAGCGTTTGGATGGGGCTGGGGGTTCTGGTTTCCTCGTGTCTCGACAGCCTGGGGTGCTGCCAGAGGCGAGCTCTCCGCCTGGTGGAAGGGGTGCAGGAGCGGTGGGTACGTTGTGGTTTGTCCGTCTCTGCGAAGCGCGTGCGATAGCGCAGGAGATCGCGGGAGCCGGAGCTGGGGGAAGAGCCGCGCCGCGTTTCTGGGGCCGGAGCCCCTCGCCCTTTGCTGCGAGCGGAGCGGCTCCCGCTGGGCTCCAGCCCTTTACTGAGCCAAACCCCTCCCCAGGAGTTAACCCCAAAGTCATCCCTAACCGCGTTCTCCTGCGCGGCTTTGACCGCAGGAGTTGTACACCCTGGTCTTCAGCAGCGTGCAGGGGAGGGGGTTGACATCAGTAAACCCCAGGCAGAGCTGCGGCTTGCGAGGGGGCCGCGGCACCGTGCCCTCCCCAGCCCCCTTCCTTCTCCTGCGAGGCTGGGGATGATCCGACCGGCCCATGCGCGTCCTGCAGCGTGATACGGTGTGGCAGGCAGGAGAGAAAGGAAAGTCTGGGCTCAATGGACAGAACTGGGAGTGGTTTAACTGCCTGCGGAGTTGTACCTCGGCGAAGCGCGAGAGCTGCTGCTGTGCGTCGCCTCCCTGGCGGAGCCCCGGCCTCTTGTCCCGGCACGGCCTCGGGCGTGGGGGGCAGCGGGACGGTGCCCTGGGGCCGCCGCGTGCCCTCGGCAGGAGAGCCGGGGTACGGTCGGGTCTGCGGCCGCTTTCCTGGCGCTGCTCCGAGCCGTGTGCGCGGTGCCCGCGCGGCCGTGGCGCCATGTCCCTGCGTGGCAGCCCCGCGGCTCTGGTGACGCTTCCACCCCCCTGAGCCGGGTCCTGCGCCCCTGTCGAGGAGGGGTTTGCTTTAGGGGCTCGGGATCTGCCTGGGGTCACGTCCTCCTCTTGCTTTTCTTCTGGTTGGAAAGCTTTTTAATTATTTTTTTTCTCGGGGGGAGGGCAGAGGACTAAGCCCTTCAAGCTGCTCATGATCTCTCATTGATTTTATGCAACGATATTCTTATTTACAACAACATCAGGTCAGAATTAGGCTTTTTCTGCCAGGGTTTATGATGATGATGGCAATTTTACGAGTCCTTGTCTTGCAGAGCAAATGAGTGATTAAAGCTTTCGGTGACCTTGTTTTAGCTGCAGTTTTCTGCGTCTCGCCCTGGAAAGGCTGAGCACGAGAAGGCGTTGGCCCCTCCGCAGTGGCTGGGGGGGCTGGATTTGTTTGTTTGTTGGGGTTTTTGGCTGGGATGGCAAGGCTAATACTTGAACAGAAATCCGTAGTTTTCTGGGGTTCTTAAAACGTTCCAGTGTATTTCACATTCAAATAGAAATGAGGCCTCCTTGAAACAAATTTATTCCGCTTGGCTTTGCACATTGATGATTAAAAAATGTGGTTCAGTTTTTTTGTCTCGTTCTGAGCAATGTCTCATTAGATTTGCTTTTTATTGCTTTTCATATCCATCATGATTTGTGTCAGCAGAATGGTTACAGAGATGGACAGCTTATTATCAGCTTTAAGTGAAGAAACAGAACGTAAGAATGGCTGCTAAAAAAGGGAAAGGTAATTAACGCTGGGTGCCAGGCTATAAATGAAGCTTGACATTTTCATTTTGTAAATCCAAATTAACCCCTGTCTTAATGTTACAGCGAGCAGGAGGGGGTGCTGCGCCCCTGCCCGCGCCTCGGCATCTCCCCCGGCGCTGCCGTCCCGGCACAGCGCGGCGCTGCCCGGCGTGGCTGCAGCTGCGGGGGGACCCGATGGAGACGTGGAAATGGTGCAGAGCTCCTTCGCCCAGCACCGAGCTGCTCACCCTCAGCCCGCGGTGACGGCCCGCGGTCAGTTGGCAATTCCAGCAATTGCTTCTTTAGTTTGCTTCCCTCCCTCCCCCCCCCCAATTTTCTTACCCTAATGTGATATGTCTGCAAAGTAATTAGGCTCAGTGATTTGATGTATAATGTGGGAGTGGGAGGGAGGGTCAGGGAGGACAGCTTGAAATGAATTGGGAATCTTTTAGTGGAGAGCAAAGAGGACTGGAGGGAGCCATGATAACTCTTTACAAATACTTAGAGGGACGTAATAGCGAGGAAAGGGACCAATTACTCTCATTAGTTCAGTGCAAACTGAATGAGAAGTGATGCCTTACGCTGCAGAAAGGAAACGTAGGTGATGATGGAAAAGCTGGAAGACTAACAGCAGGAAAGGCGCTGCCATGGGGGGGGGTTGGTGCTGCTGCCCTGGCACTGCCGGGGGTGCTTTGGTCCTTGGGGGGTCCTCAGGTCGCCGTGCGTGTCGGGTGCCCAGCTTGCCCAGAAACACCAGCCTGAGAGTTGCTGAATATCCTGAAAACGTGGCTGTGAGAGTTCAGTGCCCCCCCTCCTCCCGCTGCTGGCACGGAGCAGCTCGCACTTCTGCCCGACTGCGGCAGCCGCGCTGCTGGGCTCCCCCCGCCGGGAGCCGGGGCCGGGGGGCCGGGGGTGCAGCCCCGAACTCCGGGTCGGAGGCACCACCCGGCCCGAGGCGGGCGGCTGTGCCAGTGGGGACGGTGGCCCTGCTCCCCGTGGCCCAGCACGAGGAGTTGGGGGTCCTGCCTTGACGCCCGCGTCGTGGCTCCCGGTGCCGTCGTGCTGGCGCGAGCCGCCAGCGGTGCAGAGACCGGTGGGGCTGAACGTGCCCTTGGCACCTTCGAAAAGCAGCCCGTAGAACCGCTTCGTGGTCCCATACCTGAGCAGTTAACTCGTGTCACCACTGCCTAGGGTTTCTTTGCCATAATATGGAGCTTTTAAGAAGAAAATTAAACCTGCCAAGCGTCATCATGTGATGAGCCTACAAGCAAGCAACTGTTCAGGTTCCAGGGGCCTTGACCAAAGAACCTGGTAGAGCTGAGACAACTGAAAAATGCAGCGCCTGGCCAGACTCCAGATACTTTACCTGTCCATCGCAGGTCATTTTTTTGCTGGCTTCATACGCAGCTGGTGATTCCGACTCAACGATGGAAATTTTTCATGTTCATGTATACATCCTCATTCTTTGAGGTGACGCATTAGGTACCGACCTACAGTTTGTTGCTCCTGCTCCTTCTGATCATAGACTTCTTGTTGAAATGGAAGCGAAAGCGAGAAAAACTTGGGAGAAATCTGAGTGGGAATCGGGGGGAGTGCATCAGCATTCGGTGAGCTGGGCAGAAGAACCACTGAGGATGTTAAAAGGAGGATGATATTTTGAGGTGATAAAACATTAAAGTATGAAACTTGCATTTGAATCAGATCCAGCCTTAATTTTTCTTTTTTAAGCTGCAGCTTATGAAAAGCTTGAGCCCCTGCCAGTAACGAGTGCAGTCGCTGGGCTAGTGCGGAGGGGAGAAGGGAGAGGGAATTAAGTGGTGCTGGAGCTGGGAGCTTGGTGAAGAAGTCCTGATGAAATGAAGTCAGAAATGCAGAGCGAGGCCGAAGCACAGAGCCAGTGGCCGTGTGGTGGAAACAGCGAGGCCGGCGACCCTACTTGGGTGGCGTTAATTGAGGCAGGGTGGTTGTAGCCATCCCCGGGGGGGAGGGTCACTGCGCAGGGAGTGGAAATGGCCATTAGCTCTTCGATAATGAATTCAGGTTCATTGTCTCTGACGGACAGGGACAACCCCTCACAAGTGCCAAATCTTCAGTGGTGTGGCTTTGGCTTAGGTGGTCCTGCCGCCCCACCAGCCGGGGAGAGGGGGTGATCCTGAGGTGCCCAGCGGGGCTTCAGCCCGGCTGCCTGGCCGGCCTCACCGGGATGGTCTTTGGCTTACAAATAAAGCAGCACCACCCAGCCTCCCCCCGTGCTCCAGCTTCGTGAGGTTTTTGAGGCGACTCAAAGCTGGCCAGAGAGGTCGGGGAAGGGCCATGCCCGGGAGCCTGCCTCTGACGGGATGGGGCTGTAAAACAGTTACAATAAACTATATAAATAACAGAAAAGAAAAAAAAGATGCAGGCATGAAAGGTGAGAGGAGGTTCAGTTATTCATGGGTAAAGTTATAAATCTGCTTGTTTGTTTTTTTTTTTTTTTCTTTTATTATTTTGATAGAGAGACGTGTAGCTCTGCTACAGCCCGCGGAAATACCTGTAAGGAGGGTAACAGGGCACGCAGCAATAAACCCCCTATCCCAAATGCGGTGTGACACAGCCCCGCGAGGGGTCACGGGGTGCTGCTGCTGCTGCTCTGTGTCCCTCCATGCCACCGGCGAGCTGCCTCCCACTCTCCCCCCCCAAGCCCCAGCCAGCCCCCCCTCGCCAGCACCCGTCTATCGTCCCGAGGACCTGGAGCGGGACGGGACAGTGGGTGCCCCCGCACGGGCGATGCCCTCGGCCCCTTCCCTGCTGGGCTGAGGCTGCCTGGGCTCGCGGCGCCGGCCCCTGCCCGCTTGCTCTGACCCTTTCGGGTGCAGGGCAGAGCCCGTCCCGCGGCGGGCGATTGCTTTAGTGCTTCATTTTTTTTTATTTTTTTTTTTTTCCCTCATTCCCTTTCGTGGCCCTTATGGAAGGTGCAGATTTCATTGCATCTGTTCGGTGGAAAGAGACGCTAAAAACCAAAGGGGGAAGGCAGGAAAACACCATTTAAGAAATAAATGCAAAGTTATGACGGCTCTGCCTGGGAAAGAGACTTTTATGCAGTTTTTGGCATTTACAAATCCTTTGTGAAAAGGTCACCCTGTGCTTGGAATCTTATTAATACAGAGGAAGGGCCCAGAAAATGTCATCTCTTTTTACCGTGATATTTACCCAGAAAGGAGTGACTCAGCACGCGAGGCGGCTCCGTGGGGACGGGGCTGAGCACGCGTCTGGGGGGAGAGGGGTTGGGGGGGCCCTGCGTGTTCTAGGGCTGCACACACACGTTTTACAGTTAGGGGTGTAGCTTTATGGCTATAAGTCAATGTAACAGCTAATTCTATGTTTTATATATAGTGTAGGCACTTTAGGGAGCCAAACGCATGCACGTGCAAACACTGCACAGCCTCTGGGTGCGGAGCCGTGCAGGGATGCTGGGGGGGGGGGGTGGGGGGGGGGGGGGGGGGGGGCACGGCGGCGGGGGGGGGGGCGGCCAGCGACACACACACTGGGCCCCCCGGCGGGGGACCCCCCCCCCCCCCCCCCCCCCGCCCCCCTCCCCCCCCCCCCCCAGCCTATACCTACACACAGACCGTACATACACAGGTGCACTCTCATGCTATTTGTGTATGTGTAGCTATACATTACCTACTATATATATTGAACTATACAATTATATATACACACCACTGATATTAGGTATACAGACACACACTATACTTAAACACCCATATAGAGATACAATGAATAGATAAGCTGTGTATATATATATACACATATATACACATATATACTGTATATACATGTAAATGCTCTTTCTCTGCCCCCCGCCATTATATGGTCTATACACTGTACTTTATATAGTACATATTCCATATATTCTTTATTATATACTTTTTGTATACACCCCCCCCGAGCCTCTACACACACACACACCCCCTTTCTCTCTGTACACCCCCCCATTTTTCTCCCCTCTCTCTCAATGTCTATGATATACTGAAAGTATATACTACATTATATAATATATAATGTCTACAGTTTATAAGTAGATGCTGTGTGCTATATGTACACACACTCCACCCACCATGTATATAACAGAGCCACTATACACTAGCTATACCATTTGTAATTATACAGCATGGCTTCTCTATACACACTCAGTACAGCTGCACACCCGCGCTCCCTCCTCTCTCCCACTCTGTCCCCTCTGTCGATAGAATTCTATATTTAAATACAAAAGACTATACATATTATACAATTTATAATCCCATACTAGATATTATAACCACAAGCAATATTATATTTATACACTTCTCTGTGTCCCCCCCCCCCCGAGGAACCCACACAGTATATTATATACAGCATATATAACATACAGTATATATACTATTTAGCATTATATACACACATACACTACACAGTATATGAAGTCTCACACACTATAATCACACTCTATACACACACACAAATGTGCTCCTCAAACGTGATATATTGTATACTATACATTTATAAAATAGATTTTATATGTACTATATGACACACACACTCACTCTCCTCCCACACTAGCCACTATAGACTACACATGCACTATAGCGTATAGATGTATACTCACAGTGTATATGCACACTTTTTATATCGTATTCATAAACATACAGTATACATTACATAGTATATACACAATACAGTCTAATGTACACATTTCAGTCTAGCATACATATACACCAGACAGTAGCTGTAGTGTGTTGAGGGACACCCCACGTGCTCCTTGTGCCGCAAGCGCATCGCTCACCGCCCCCCAGGGCGTTTGCTTTCAGGCTGCCTTCGCGGGGACTCCTGTCCCTGTGACGGGTTTTGGCAGGAGCGAGCTGTGTGTTTGTTTGAGCCGAGCGGCGGCGACATTCCGGTGCGCATTGGCGACATTCCGGCGCACGTTGGCGATCCCTGCGACGCGTGGCAGGGCGCTGCGTCCCCAGAGCCGTGGCGCGGACTGACCCGCCTGCGCTCCGAGCATACGCAATCGATCAAGATCAAACTTGACACCGTAGGCAATTTCCTCACTTTTCATAACTTGCACGGTGAGATACTTGGCCAGTTCCGACGTGTCCCAGCTTGCTCAGCGTTCTCTAACCCATCACAGCATCTTCATTTTACTCGTCTCCTCGCAGAAGTCACCCGGACGCGCAAGAGCGGCTCAGCGAGGATTTCGATAACCTGCGTGGGGTTTTTAAGCTACAGCGCCTCTGCCTACAGAGACCCCCCCAAAGCCCGGCCCAACAGTCGCCGTTTCTTTCATTTTTTGTTCCCTGAGGGACCGAGATTCCCGAGGCCCCGTGACCCGAGCACCGCTCTCCCAGTGGGCTGCAGCCCCAGCCCCACGCGCATTGAGCCCGCTCTGCTCTGCCCTCGCAGCAGCCCCGGCAGGCACGCGTGGCGTCAGGCACCGCCGGGGCGGGTGCTGAGCCCCACCGCTCAGGCTTTAACCGGGGGCATTTTCCCTCCACCAGCGCTTCTCAGCCCACCTACCACACTGCTGCCCAAATCTGCTCTCAACTGAAGTTGGTTTTGTAATGCAGCTGCGGGTTTTGATAAACGCGAATCGTAGCAAATGCCCCTGAGCCAACTCTTTAAAAGTCGAGAGCGAGTTTTATAAATGTGCTTCATAAATAGCGATATTTTCTAATTTCATAGAACAAGAACAAATCAGCAGCTTCTCTCCGCGATAGATTGGTTCCCTGGCCCCAATACATTGATCCTAACAGATTTCCATCTCTTTCCAGGGCTTTCAAAGAGCAGCCCTTACCACTCAACTATCACGCTTCATTAAGCAACTTAAACCCGAGATATCGCACGCTTTTAGTTCAAAACCCGTTCAGTAACCCGGCTTACGGCGTGACTGTAGCGACCGTTCGGAGCGGCCTGGCCACAGCCCGGCGCTGCTGGGCGCCCCAGGGGAAGGGGCCGCAGCCCGAGCCCCCGCACAGCCAGCACCCCACCCCACCTCGCCGGGGCCCGGGGGGGCTGCAGGCGCCTGCACCGTCCCCTTTGCCGCTGCCCCACTGCAGCTGAGCGGGGGAAACCCCCAACCGCTGCCGCCGGGCTGCAACGGGAGAAGAAGGGGGGAAATCGTCCCATAAAGAAAAAACTCCCCCTATTTTGCGGCGAGCCGAGGCGAAGCCCACGGTGCTTTCTCCTCCTGGCCGTGCCCCAGTGCCGGGGGGGTCAATCCCTGGCTGCTCATTGACGCCACCGCTCCCTGTTAAGAACTTTTTTATGGAGAACAAAACAAGCAGAAACAAATCATCTCTGGCTTCTCATCCGCTCGCGAGCTGCTCTCAGGGGCAGGTTCTGGCGTGCGGCACCGGGGCGGGGGCTGCGGGGGCCGTGGGCTGCCGGGGCTCGGCGCGCTCCCGCGCAGGAGGCCGCTGCCAAGGCCGGCGCTGAGCTACGGCGCGCGCCGAGGGATTGCCGTGCCCGCATCCGCATCTACAATCCGATGAAAAATTTATGACTGTTGAACTTCTCCTGCGTGTCATAATTAAACAATCATTCCCAAATAACTGTTTACCATATTGCATATTCAATCGTGCAATTAATCTCAATGACTCTTTCTCCTTGTAAATAAATACAGGCGGCGCCGTGTTCTGCCGTAACGCACGCGTAACCGCAGCGGCGCGCGATGAGGAGTCAATCTGACATTTCCAGAGAGCGCGGTTACCTGGTTAATAAATAGATTGGGGGCCCTGTCATTTCCAAACGGATGCCTTGTTCTCCCGCTGTTTGTTCTGCGGAAAGCCTCCGACAGAGATTTATAGGACAAGCGCTGTTTAAACATTCATCTTGACGCAGAGGAGGAGGGAAGCGGGCTGTCAGAGGTTTGCCAAGGGACCCGAGCCCCGCGGGGGGATGCGTGCGAGCCGGCCCCCGGAGCTGCTGCCGGTGGTGGCCCCACGGCCGGAGCCCGCAGGACGGCAAGCGGTGGCGCAGAGGCACCCACCGGGACGGCGCTGGGGAGAGGCACCCACCGGGAGGAGGCCTTGGCGTCGCGGGGATGAGCTCCTGCAGACGGAGCCGCCGCCGGGCGCCCCTGCCCCGCCAGCCCAGGTGGGCTCCTGCGCGCCGAGGCCGGGGTCGCCAGCCAGGATCGGCCTCACCACGGGGGCCGCTGCCGGGAGCCGCTGGCCGAGCAGCCGGTCCGCCCTGAGCAGCGTGTCGTTGGGATTCAGCAGCCGCCCGTTCCCCTTCAGGCATAAAAAATGAAATAGCGATCCGCTGATGGGGCGTGACTGGTGGACGGCTTCACACGAAGCAGCGTTTGTCCTGAGACCAAGGTGAATAAACGGCCCCGTGGAGTTCAGCGCCGCGCTACCAATGACGGCGTCCCTTCACATTACCCACGACAGGCGCGAGGCTCCCTCCGGATCCCTGCTCTCTGGAGCTCCCCGCTAGGAAGCTTTTTGTAAACAGGACGTCTCGCTTCATGTCCTCTCCCACGCGTCGCATCAATCACCCTTTAGGAACGCGCGGTCTCGGGGAATAAGGACGGCCCCGGGCGTGAGGAAGACATCGCTCCTTGTCTGAGCTCCGCGTCGACGTCCCGCAAGCCCCTGCTGCTCCCCCCGGCTGCGCCCGGAGCGCGGCGCCCGCTCCTGCCCGTGTCTGCGGGGATGCCCCCGGGAGGGCACTCACCGGCGTGCAGGGGAGCGGGTGCCCCCACCAGCCCCGGGGGGGGCTGCAGGCCAGGGGCCCCCAGTGGCTGCCAAGAGCAGGGGAGGACGGAAGGGACGTCTTTTGGGGGCCCCCAAGCGCTGCGGCCGCTGCAGAGGAGGCCGGGGGGTACCTGGCGGCGCAGGAGCCCCCTGATCGGCTTGGAACGACTCCTCCACGCTGCCCCCAGGTCGGTGCAGGCTCGGCCCCTGCGACGGCCGGGGAGTTCAGCCCTCTGGGCTCTCAGCCTTCGTAAGCCCCGAATTCTCTACGGCAATCTAATTCTTTATGAGTATTTAATTTTGCGTGTGTTAATTTTTGTGCCAGCACCATCAGCCCCATATTTGCAGTTGGTTTTTTTCAGGGTGTTTACCCAATCTTTGCTGTAAACATGTTTTCACAGGTCAAAAGGAAAGCATGAAAATCACCAGAAATATTTGTACCATGGAGATTTGCAGTTCTACGGCAAATTCAATGAGGGAAAAAAGCCAGCGTGAGGGAAACAGAAGCTGCAGTGAGGGACCCGCTGGGCTGGGGACCCCTGCTGCCCCCCTCCGCTGGCCCCAGTTCCGTAGCAAACACCACCCGGGTATTTAAACGACCCCAACAAAATAGTTTTCATCACCTGGGAAGCCCCTGGCGAAGCGATAGCATCTTAGGCAGCCCTTGTGAGTGGAGCCAAGGGAGGAAAGCGAGAACAGACTGCGCTGCCCGCGTCCCGGTCCCTGGGAGCTCCGCGGGCAGGGCTGCACGGCGCCCACCGCCAGAGCCCACCCAGCGGCCGGGGAGGTCTCTGCTGGATTGGGTTGAACGGCTGATCACCAGCTGAGCGAAGCGCGACGCAGTTCATTCGGTGTCGGTCCTACCGACGATTCAACGGAATGCTGTAAGCAAATCATAGAATCATCAAGGTTGGAAAAGACCTTTAAGATCATCAAGTCCAACCGGTGCCATCCCACCACTAAACCCTGTCCCTCAGCACCTCATCTGCCCTTCTTTTAAATCCCTCCAGGGGTGGGGACTCGCCCACCTCCCTGGGCAGCCCATTCCAGAGCCTGACAGCCCTTTCTGGGAAGAAATTTTTCCCAATGGCCAACCTCAACCTGCCCTGGCGCAGCTTCAGTCCATTCCCCCTCGTCCCATCACCCGTTACCAGAAGCGAAACGCTCGGCAGCGCTGGCTTGGTTCACAAACAGCTTGCGGGGGCATCTCCAACGTGCGCGTGGGTTAGGTTTCCATATTTCAGAATTCCTCCTGCTGCTGGAGAGGTTTCCTCCTGCCCCGCTCCCCCACAGGCTTGTGCAGAATCCCTTCACCCACCCAGCTCTCCGCCAGCACCCGCAGGGCCCCGCTGGGCAAACTGCTTAAAAGTGACGCCAGCCGCTCCCATTTGGCAGAGGACGGACGCACCGCACGGAGCCCCTCCGGGGCCGGGGGGGACGGGCAGTCCCAGCTCTGCCCAGCACCCCCCAGCTCTGCCCGGCACCCCCCAGCTCTGCCCGGCACCCCCCAGCTCCCCGTGGCAAAGAGCCAAAGAGCAAAGGCAGGAGGTGACGCAGGGGTCACTGCACTTGCCCCACGAAGACCAAACGCTACCGTCCCTCCAGCTCAGTGGCCCCCAGAGTCACCGCTAACGAACGGAGGGGTTAATTAATGCACACGGCTTCAGGGTTTTTCCACAATTTTTCCTTCTTTTTTAATTCAGCTCCCTCATCACTGAGCTAATGCACTAATGGGCACTTACCATTACCTAACTTCCGACCTAACAGGCACAGCAAATAAGTGAAAGGCTCATAAAATCAAATTTACCGAGCATCATTCCTTTTGCTGTCCATTAACTGAAGCTATTTATTAGGTGAAACAGGGCTAGGGTGCGGAGTCGCACTCATCCTGCGTTAATGCAGTGACAGCGGCGCGGTAGGGTCCCAGAAGCCCCAGCCATCGCAGGGAGGGAGGGGGGGTGGCTCTGGGGCCCCCACCGGCCCAGGGGTGGACGGACAGGGCCTGGCGTCACCCGCAGTGCCACCGGGAGCCGCCGTCCCACCCTCCCGTGGCCACCGCCGCGCCGTGCCCCCACGCTGGCGCCTGCGGGAGCGAGGAGCGTGAGGAACGCGGCCTTGGTCTCCCCTCCTAACGCCCTGTGTCCCCTCCTTTCCCAGTGCTGCTCCAGCACACAGCCCCCCCAGCCCACCTCTCCCCCAGCTCTCCATCCACGACCTGTCTGAGGAGTCCCTGAGCACCGACACTCGCTTGTGCCGCCGCCCTCCTCCTCCTCCTCCTCCTCCTCCTCCTCCTCCTCCCCACGGCCTCGGCCACTGCACGAGGGAAACCCCCGGGGCAGCCAGCACCAGAGCTCATCCCGGCCCTGCGGGGTCCAGCGCCGAGGGTGTTCAGAATAAACCCAACCCGTTCACCTCTGCAAGCCGAGCGCGCCTGCCCGGACTCAGCACCATCCTGTCGCCGCTGCGCTGCCCTGACGGGGACGCTGCTGCTCCGACGCTGTGGGCACGGAGCCGGGAGCAGTGGGACCCGCAGGGGCAGAGCTGGAGCCGTGTCCGGGTGGGTGCATCCCTACGGATCGACTGATCCCGCCCGGGCAGGGTCTGCCACGACCCGTGCTGGAAGCGCGTGGGGGGGATCAGCGCCGAGGGTGCCTCCTGTCGCCTATCGAAAGGCAGAAGCTCAGTTTGTGTTCTGGCATTCGGTTCTCTGCAGAAGTATAAAGAGCATTTCAATTTAATCAGCTTTCTGACTAGCGAAGAACAATCTGCTGCCCTTAATGGGCAATAGCTCCTGCCATCACGGCTGCCTTTACGATCTCCCTGTCTGCCATAAAGCACGCGTTTACGGGATTATCAATGGAAAGAGCGGCTCTAGCGGAAGATGGGCTGAGAGCGATTTTTTTTCTCCAAGTCTGGCAAGTTCCCTTCCGCGAGGCCATCGCTTACACGAAGCTCATGTGCCTCTGCTAAATTGCTACAGAAATTTTGGAGGTTCCTCCCCACCGGTGGGCTGGGGCCGGCTGTGCCCCTCGCCAGCCCCCAGGAGGCAGAGTTGCAGTGGGCTCCCTCCCCTCGGCCGCCCCGGAGCCCCCCGGGAGGGAGACGCCGCCTTCATCGCCCGCCCCGGCAGGAACGCACGCGCCGCTTCTCCTCGCGCGCCGTTTATCGACACAAGGTCCAAGCCAACCATGGGTGGGACCACGAGCCGAGCGGCCCCCGTCGTGGGCAGGCGCGTGGCCAGCGTTAGCCCAGCGACAGCCCGAGGAGCGCCCATCCACCGGCGCGTCCATCGGCTCCCCCGCACAGAGCGGGCGCGAGGGCAAAGCACCACGAAAAGGATGCGGCGCTGCAGGGAGGATGCGGGAGAGGCCCCGAGCTGGGGGAGGATGCGACAGACGCCCGCGCCGGGCAGTGCTGGAAGGCAGCGCTCCCGACGGCGCCGGGGGGGCCTGCCCTCCTCCCGAAGAAAGCCGCCCCCCTCACTCATCCGGGCAACGCAGGGCGAGGCCTCGGCCAACTGAGAGCCGCAACGGGAACGGAAAAGCGCTGTTAACCTCAACGGCAGCGTCTGGTTTATAAATACCCAAACCAGAGCGAGATTAGATGAACTCCGAAAACTTTCCTATATATATTTTAAGAGATCTTGCTTGCTAAGCTATTTTCTTCCTTTCCTAAGCTCCCAGGGCCCCCGTACGGTTGGTCAATACATTCACCATTACCATCACTTGGGGAGCAGTAAAGCTTTGAAAAATAGCGTTCGCTCCCTGGATTTATAGAAACCATTTGAACTACAGCAAGCCTTGAAGATGACACTGGAACGTATTTTGATTTCTCAATAATAATTTCTTGAGAATCACTAAAAGAAACGAACACTCTGCACCCTGGACAGACACAGGCTGGGAAAGTGCTGCGGGAAGGAAAAAAAAAAAAAATAAAAAAAATTGGTCAGCACTTAAGGACGGGTTCAAGGAGCGTCCCGACTCCCTCGGCTCGGCAGGAGGGAGCCAGGGGCAGCACACACGTGTCTGTTTTCACAATGCTGCCTGCCGACCGAGGCCTCTAGAGGTCCCTTCCCACCCAAACCGCTCCCCGATTCCATAAGACGCCCCCACTCCCGGCGGAGCGCTCCCAAAAGGCAGCACACGCTCTCCGAGGGGGCCCGTCCCCTTGCTGCTGTGGCACAGCAATAGTTAAACGCTGCGTTACGTGGGAAGCCAGCCCATGCAGATGAGGGCAAATCATCCCTTATTACTTATTTATGAGAGTTAATTTCATGTGCTGGCATTTAAGGTGCCATATGGAGGAGCGGCTGCTGGAGCCAAGCTCCTGGCAGCTTTCAGCCGCCTCTCTTTTTTTTTTTTTTTAAAATCCTGCTGAACGTGAGGGAAGCAAGGTGAATCACATTGCTGCTTTCGCTGAGAAAAATCACTTCTTGAAAAACAGCCTAGCTGAAAATCAAACCCCTCCCCTCGCGATGGGCAGGGTTACGGCGCAGGAGGCAGCGGCATGGCCTGGCCAGGGTACCAGGCTGCCTGGAGGCAGCAGGACTCGGAGGCAGTTAAAAGATGATTAGATGTTGGGGTGCGCACAGCCACATCTACTGCTTCTGCTACGCAGCACTCCCCCCGGTGTTCGCCCATCCGACAGTAATGGGGAGGGGAGCAGCCTGGAGCGATTCGCCATCGACTGAACCACGCGCCGCTTCGTCCTCTGCGACCGCTGCCCCCAAGAAGCCGTTCCTCAGTAGCATCTTCGGTTAAATTTGGGGCGCCTGTCCCTTTTGGGGAGCTTCTGGTACGGGCATTTGGGCCCAGGTTCAACCAGAGGCTCTTGCTGCGTAAACGAAGCCAGAACCGTGCACGCAGCGGGTGTGCGAGGCTTCACCATCCTGGGAGCCGATCTCGCTGACACGCATACGTATAAATGTATATACATGTATATGCAGTATAAATATATATACATGTATATGCAGTATAAATATATATACATGTATATGCAGTATTTCTCCTTTTCAGATTTGGGATGCCTCCAAAGGCAGCGCTGAAATAGATTCACAGAGAGGTTGCGGCACTTCTGGTATTTACTGCGCAAGAATGACATTTGTGATAATAAAAAGGGAGTAAGTGTCGAACGGCAATGATAGCAGTCACACTGCGCCAGGGACGAAAAGAAATATTATATAACGCAACGAAAACAGCCCTGAAGAAGGGCAAGCGGGGACCGTGACGGCGGGGAGGCGGCGCGGCGGGGGGGGACACGGCGCTGCTCCGGCAGGATGAGCCGGCAGCAAACAGGCACAGCTGGCTCCTGGAACCCGCGGGAACCGGGAGGAATCGCACGATAATCACGATAATCACGATAATCACGGCTGCCTGCTGCCTCCCCTGGCACCCTTCTCCGGCCAAGTACCAATTCCCACTCATTTTTCCCCAAGTCTTATCAAAGTCTCGTTCCTCCAGGCGATTCCCGTGAATCCCATCCAAACCCGTGTGCTTCCCTCCTTTGAGAGACGCCCTTTGATTTATCTGCGAGGCGCCCTGGACACCGCGACGTGAAACTGCTCTCGTTACAGCGTTCAATTAAAATTTGGTAGAAGACGCACAAAGCAGAATAAACTTTCCATTAAAATACAAACACTGTTACGGAGAAAGGAAACTGGAGGGAGCTCCTGGGCTTCTTTGCATTAGAAATGCCTGAGATTTAATTTCACCATGACATCTCCTTGGAATTACACTGCTAATTGATCAAATTTTGTCTGTCTGTTATTTAAACTTTCAATAAAACTTAGATTAATGGAAGGTGTAATCCTCCCGGGCAGAACAACTATTCCCGTTGCTCGTGTCGGGTGCGGAATCGCAAAGCTCCCACCCGCAGCTTCGCGCGCAGCCTGCGAACACGGCGCTCGCCACGGAAGCGTAGCGACTCCCTAATTGCTTGAACGAGGTTTTCGCCGTGTGCTGTTTCTCCCTCCTGCTCTCCCCCACCCCCAGACTCTACCAAATGCCAGTACGGATCTTTAAATCCATCTAGGTATAATTTTCAGGACTGGTTTGCTTTGTTCAAGATGCAAATAAAAAAACCCAGCTCCCCGTGGCCTCCCCGAAGGATGGGAGCATCCCTCCCCCTGCCCGGCGCTCCGGCACGGCTGTTTTCTCATTTATTAAAACCCGAAGCAGCACGAGGATGATAAATGCTCTGCCTCGTGCACAAAAAAGCAAGCAGGTTGGGTTGTTTTGGGTTTTTTTTTTTTAACCCCTCACCCTTCTTTCCTCCTTCAATCACGGGGTCAAAACTTGCAGCAGCTGAAGTCGGTTTTACCCGATTTACCCACGCAGCCTCCGGAGCGCGGTGCTGGCGCTCCAGCCCCACCCCGACCGCACCGGGAGCCGCTCTAACCCGCGCCCCTGCGGAAAGGCACGGGCACAGCTCCTCCGCTCACCCGCCCCGACAGCCGGGGGATGCAGCAGCCACGGGGAGCTGGGCTGGAACAAAAGGACACGAAAAAGGGAAAGGGAGAAAGTTCTGCCGAGGGAGCGGAGGGTAACGTGTGCGGGGCTGCCCTGGGACTCCAGGAGCACAACCACAAACCTCTGGGCACCGGAGCCTCTTTCTCCAGCGCCGCTCGGCACAGGGACCCCCCAAAGCACCCCAGGACGGTTTGGCGAGGTGCGAGGCTTTGTGTCAGCCCAACAGCCCAGGCGACTTTGCAACACTGGTGTCCCGACTCAGCATCAGCTTTATGGAATCACAGAAGCGTTTGGGTTGGAAAAGACCCTCAAGGTCATCGAGTCCAACCATTGATCCAGCACTGCCATCCCACCACTAAGCCACATCCCCAAGCACCATCTCTGCCCAGCTGCTAAATCCCCCCCAGGGGTGGGGATCAGCCCCTTCCCTGGGCAGCCCCTTCCAGCCCCTGACAGCCCTTTGGGGAAGGAATTGTTCCCCAGGCCCAACCTCACCCTGCCCTGGCACAACTTGAGGCCGTTTCCCCTCCTCCTTTGTGACCGCCTAGAGAGGACGTCCACCGTGGGAAGAGTCAGACCCCACCTCTGGCATCCCAGAGACAGGAGCCCGAGTCGGCAGGCAGGAGCATCCCGCTCTCCCTGGGACGCCCAAGGAACTGCCCCGTGTCCCTCCAGCTTCTGGGCTGCCCGGGAGGCCCCGCAGGGTCACCCTGGGCTCTGTGGGAATCGCTGCTCAGGGGGCCGTCCCCTGTTTTTTCCCCGATTTCTGCTTTTGCAGCAAACACGCGGTCTGCCAGCCAGCGCCCCTTGGCACCCCCAGAGCAAGGAACAGAGCGGGGCCCCAGCAGGGGGAGGGAGAGGTTGGGAGGTGACGCCGGCTGGTGCTGCCCCAGCGCTGCTGTGCGTTGTGCGGCGCTCAATTAACGCCCATCAATTCCTTGTGAAAACAAGCCGTAGAGAATAGCAAGGAACTTGCAGTTTCTTCCCCTGAATTAATGCTGCGCGATAGCACTTTATTTTCAGAATAATTAACGATAACTCAACAGTGGAAAAAACCCCGTCTTTGGATACACCTGAAGCGCTGGATACACCTTGGCTGGACGGCTGCCGAACTGAAAAGAAGGGGGGGACAAAGTTGCTCTGTTGTCTCATTCCAGCAGTTTCTCAACAAGTTACCGGACGACGCGCAGGACGCGCGGGTGCAGGCGTTGGGCAGCGCTGCTCGTCCCCCGCGGCAGGCGCTGGGCTGCCCCCATCAGCCAGCGCCGCTCCGAGGCGCGTGCCGGGCAGGCGACAGCAGGAGGGACGCTGATGTGCTGGTCCCCAGCAGGCCCCTGGGCACCCCCCCGAGATGAAACAAGGCAGCAGACCCCCGGGGAGCCGCTCCCAGACCGCAGCCTGCGGCTCCGCGCGGCGCAGAGCCCCCGCCAGCCCCCGGGTTGATCCACCTAAGCCAAAATGTACGGCACCGCGCTTCTGGAGCTGGCGCAGACGCAGCTCCGTGCTGGGGGCTTTGCAGAAATCTGCAGAAGTGATTTACGCGGGTGAGAGGCACCCACCGTCCTCATTAATGGAGCAGCGTGGCTGGGAAGGGGAAAGATTCATACCTGCTGCAGGAGGCTTTCAGGGATCAATATGTTCCAACATATGTTTTAATACGGCCTGGGCTCTCACACGCGTCTCGTGAGGTTTCTTTATTTATCTTTTTTTCCCAAGGTTGTGAAGCCAAATGTTTCCGTACGTGCTCTGAAGCAGCGACCTGCTTTTCCCAAGCAATCTCCTCTCCAGAAGGGGAAAGGCTCGAAGCTGCGCTGCCCATCCCGCGGCGAGGTCGCGCTGCGCAGAGCCTCGGCTGCCGGGTGCCGCCGCGTTTGGGCGCTGAGCTCGCATTCGGGGAGGTGATTCCCCCTGGGGAAGGGCTAACAACAACTTTTGCTCGCACATTTCTGCCCCCCCCCACCCCCCCCCGTCCCCCCACCTCCCCCCTCCTCCCCCCCCCCCCCCCGCTCTCCTCCGCTTCCCAGAGGCTGCGGCGGCGCCGTAACACGGACCGCGCCGACACCGAGGGGCGAGCGGGCTGCACGCGTCCCGGTTTGGAGCGGGGAACGCCGGCCTCTCCAGTGCCGGCAGCGGAAGAGTGCACGGAACGAGATCCCATAGGAAAGGGAAACCAACCGGGGCAAACAAACACAGCGGGGCAAACAAACACACCCACACTGGGGGAAAGGGGCACGCACGTGTGCCAGAACACAGGGAGCGTGGAGATGGCGCTGGCCGAGGGCTGGCCCAGCACCACCGACGGGGTCACAGGCTGCTCCGCCGTTCGGCTTTTGAGGCTTGCGTGCTTAGTAGCTAACCCGACCTCTCATCAAATCCATTAATGAACAGCGAGAGCCCGAAGGTCCACTTGAAGCCGGCACATGGCAGGGTGCTGTGAACGACCTCCCCTTGGCACACGCAGAACACGGGACCCAACGGCACCAAAATTCACTTTGGCTGCAAGCTGGGGGGCACGCTCAGAGCCACGCTAGTGGCGAGCAGGGGAGGGGTGCAATGGCCCTGGACCTGAACCCCCCTGGGGCTGCATTGGCCCCGGACCCCCGCGGGGATGCAGTAGCTCCGCGGCGTGGGCGGCTCCATGCAGCTCCCGGCTCTGCCCCGAGCGCTGAGCCCAGCCCCCACCCACCGCCACCCACAGCGTGGGCACCCAGCTCGCTGCTGCCCAAAGCCCTCCCGGCCACTGGGGACAC
This sequence comes from Butorides virescens, assembly GCA_017310255.1. NCBI lineage: Eukaryota > Metazoa > Chordata > Aves > Pelecaniformes > Ardeidae > Butorides > Butorides virescens. Next base: position 24,749 of record JADKXX010008728.1, read on the forward strand.
ACCCAGCGAGCCACAGCTTTCGGGGCAGCCGGCGTCGGAGCCGGTCCCCACGGCGGAGGGGCCGGAGCCCAGCCACACTGAGCCCCATGGAGCAGGACCGGCAGACCTGCCAAGCAGCCACCACCAACTCCTCCTCATCCTCAAGGGGATCCGTCCTGAACTTCACCTTCCTCTTGTTTGCATAGCAAGTGATAACTAAATCTGATGTGATGACAGAGTAATTTTCACAGCTCGTGGGCCCCAGGAACAGGGACTTTTTTTCGGCCTTACTGCCCAAGAGACCATTCGAAAATAATGAAAAGATGGAACCTTTTATGTGGCTTATGACACTTTGATCGAGGTTTCTTAATTAACCTATCTTGCTTGAAGCTACCGCGAGTTCATCTCACCCTCGTCCACGATATCATAACGGGACTGGTTAGCACACAGCAGAGCGCGCGAGCATCGCGGGGCGGCGGCGGCGGGGCCCGGCTGCGGCCGCCTCAAGGCCGGGTAACGGGGACGGCGCGAGCCCCACCGCTGCAGCACCCGAGCGCGCGTCCCCCACCGCTCCCGCGGGTGGCCGGGGCCAGCATCGGGGGTACGCGGGAAGCAGCGACGGGCGCACGGCCAGGACTCGGCTCCGCACGCTGTTGCTGCCCCCCATTGAGCATCAGGTTGAAATTGGCCAACCCGGTCCCGATATCAGAGAGGCACAGGGCTTCTAAAGGGTGATGTGCTCCGTCGATCCCAACGGAGAGACACCAACGCCCACCGCCGGCCCCCGCGCCCCGCTGCGGCCCCGTCCGCTGCCTTGAGACGTTCCCGTGGGAAAATGGCCCTAGCCGCTTTTTCCCCTGGATTTGCCAGAAAACCCCAGAAGGGACCAGGCCTCCCATCCCACTGTATTTTCACAACACTTGAGCCACTCTTTAGTACCAGCAATCCTGAAGAAAAAAAAAAAACAAAACCAAAACTGTTGGCAATCAGAAAGCATCTCGGCTTTTTATTGAGGAGGGGAAAAAACCCAAACTGACTTGAAAATAGCAAAGTCTACAGGGGAAGGAAAGATCCAGTCACATCAGGTGCTTCCCTTAAAGACCTGAATACCTGTGGAAAATGTGAGAATGAAATAAGAAAAAGATTTATTGAGTCGCAAAGCCTCCAGTTAAAATTAAATGCGGTGAGAAAAGTGGCTTTCCACATTTAATTGTCTTTTCCACAGTAACTATGTGCCAGTCTCTTCTAAAAGCCTATTAATTCCGTAATTTAGTGCTAGCAAGAGCTGGGAGACAGGCAGAGCCACCACTGGGGCTTTTTTCTTAATTCATTGACTAACTGTCATCAGGCATCAATGTTAGGAGGGCTTTCTCCCCGAAGGCTCCAAATACTAAAAATTAAAAACTTTTTATAGTCTATTTAATAAAAAAAAGTGCTGGCACATCAGTTAATAGAATGGATGCTATGACACTGTATGTTAGGATTTTAATTACGGCTAAAAATAACCTGACATATCAGAAGAGCTTCTGAGAAAACATTTTCCCAAGCACGAGGAGGGATTAGCTCCTTTGACTTCTGCAGCTCGATGCAATTTGTTTGTTTAGCCAGAATTTTAGAGTTTCTTCTGGAAGTTGCTAGAGCTGGCAGCAGAGCTGCTAACGCAGAGCTGGGCCGGTGGGTGCGCTCCCCGACATTTGAGGTCCTACCACAATTAGCTGCCAAAAACGGCAGCAAAACAACGTTCGCATTTGAGTCTGTACAAATCAGTAGGAAAGGCGTTCAGGAGAGCGCTTGCTGGCTTTAGAGGATTTTCGCGAGTGCTGCGATGCCCCCTGCCTGCCCCCCCGGTCTCTCCTGCCTTCGAGCGCCCTCCCGCCGATCCCCAGTTATCACTGCAGCCCTTCGCAAGTCCCGTGGCCACGCAGAATTCCCAGCCCATCCTTCGCCTTCAGAACCAACAAAACAAACCCAAACGTTCCCTCGCGTCTCAAGGGCGGCCACACGCGGGCTGGCGAGACAGCCGGGCACGGAGGGGGGAAGGGGCCGCAGCGAGCCCCGCCGACGGGGCTGGGGACCCTCGCTCCCGGCCGTCCCGTGGGGCCCCTGATCTCCCGCGGCGGGGAGCCAGGGCAAGCGGCAGCGGTGGGAAGGGCTAAAAGGGCGCCAGGGCTGGAGGAAAGCAGGAGGGACCCAGCCCAGATGCCCCTCGCCGCGGGTGGCTGTCACCGGGGGGGGGGTGGGGGTTACCCCAGAGGGTGAAGGAGCCGCCAGCGCAGAGACCCAAACAAACCGAATTACGCAGAGGAACCTGCCGAGGACTGTGCTTTCTGCTGCAGCCTGGCCCACTTTGGTGTTTATTTTTAGACTCATTTGGTACAGAAACAAAGCTCTCGAGATCTCCCCGCGTACGCGTGCGTCTCCTGCGTGCATCCATGCGAGTCTGCTTTCCCGGGCTGATTCCAGCCACGGGGCTGGAGTGGCAGAAACGCAAAGTTCCTGCAAGTTTCATGTCAGTAAGTGGCTGGATAGCTCGGAACCCGTTATCAATGTCCCCGAGGAACAGGCTCGACTCTCTGTAAACATCGAGGACTCATCAGCTCAGCCTTACGGCAATTCCACAGGGATCCCGGGCTTCACTGGTGCCACAGCTTGTGACACTGCCTCTTAACTCCCGCCACCAGACACAACACGCCAGAAATGCAAAGGCCCAAACCTGCATTTTCTACTCAAAGCCGCCTCGGTCTCCGTCTCCAGCGAGAGGACGGGCTGCAGGCCGGGCAGGCACGCATCCCTGCGGCTCTCGCCACCGGGGCGTGGAGGAACGCTCCCTGTCCTCACGCAGACCCCTGCTGCTTGTAGGCGAAGCTGTTGAGATTTTCACCACCACTCGACGGATGCAGTTTTTCCCAGAAGTAGTTCATAGAATCATGGCATGGTTTGGGTGGGAAGGGACCCCCAGAGGTCCCCCAGCCCAACCCCCTTGCAGGAGCAGGGACACCTTGAACCACATCAGGTGCACGCAGAAGCGAGCTCAGTGCCGTGGCCCGACGGCGGTGACAGCCGGGGAGGGAGGGACCGGCCCCGCGAGAGCCGCTGCGAGCGGCAGCCCCGGCAGCATCGCCCCGGCAGCATCACCATGGCTGCCCCATCGCCATGGCCTCCCCGGCAGCATCGCCCCATCGGCATCGCCCCGGCAGCATCGCCGTGGCCCCCCCATCGCCACGACCTCCCCGGCATCGCCGGCCCCGTCCCGCTGGGCGAGGTGACGCCCGGCGGTGCGCGCCCTCTCCTCTCGGGCGCAGCAGCGGCGCCTTTGGCTGCTTTGATGTTAGCAGCGTGAGACACCACAGCGGTGCCGAGATGCTCATTATCCCCTTGGGTTCTTTTCTTTTATTCGTCATGGGTTTCAGCCTGTTGTATAATACACATTTTTCAAGTTAAGCATCAAAACAATGAATACAAATGAGCAAGGAAGCGTTCACTTGCTGAAGGAGGAGAATTACTAAGAGCAACATCGCGCAGTATTGTAATGCATTTCCACTACTACCCCATTTGTATGGCTGTATTGGAGACACCTACAAAGACAAATTGCAGCTCAGTTCAAAGGCAAGAACGCTCGCACGTCTGTAAAACACCGCAGGCTGCTGTCGGAGACCGTCTCCCTGAAACAGCATTTGGGTTTTCAGATCCCTCCTGGCACGGAGGACAGCGCTCCCCTGCTCCTTCCCTTCCCAGCCGCCGCGCGGGCGCCCACCGGCACTGGGGAGGGGGACGGCCCCTGTCCCCCACCAGGGACGGCGTGTGGCTCGGCAGCCTGGCCCGCCGGGTGACACCGGCAGCCGCTGGCACAGCTCGTGGCACTTGGGTGTCCCAGTCAAGAGCTGATCACGACACACGACGGGTGCTCTGCGCGTTGCTGTAAATGGCTCTGCACGCCCTCCGTAGGGGCGACGCCAACAGAAACCCAGATCCATTTACCGTGCTTCTAATCGTACAGGTGGCAAAAACGCCTGGAGCAAAGGTACGGACAAAAATCCCACAACAGCAAATTTGCAGGAATAAAAACCGAAGGCAAGGCTGACCTCGATGTCCAGCCACACGCCGTGTTTATAGGCATACGCACACTGAGAAGAACAAACCGAGCTTCTGTTGCCCAACACGACAGTTCTGCGGGCGTTACAGTACTGATTTCTTTTTTTAAACCAGCCGCGGATGCGGGTAATAGCCTTCAGGAACTTCCGAGGGCGCGTGTGGGGCTGGGGGCGCAAATTCACGCGATCAAAGGAAACAAACGTTTTGCCTTAGAAGAGGGGAAAAACCCAAACCCCAGCAACAGCAACCGCTCAGCGAGGAGATTACTGCCTGCAGCCTTCCCCGCCGTAGAGGCCTTCCCACGGAAATCAGCACAGCGCTCTTGCAGCAGTTCTTCGCAGGAGGCAGCTAGAAACAGAACCGCAGAAATGCCAGATGTGTGACGAGGCCCCTTCTCAGAGCTAACGGACGGGGCAGATCCCCCCCGCTCCCCCCCAGGGCCTGGCTGAAGACCATTTTTGAAGCTTATTTTTTAACTTGGCAAAAATGGATAAATTAACTTGAAGTCTGCTGTAAGAAAGGAAAACAAGCGTACCAGCAACAGGCACCGCCCGACGTTAACTTGCTGAGGGCTCTTAGGGTGCGCGAGAGCCCCCGCGAGGGCCGCAGATTCACGCCAGCCCCACCGGCATGCAGGACACCACCCCCCGAGGCGATGGCTGCGAGGGTTCTCGCCGGCGCAGGGCTGAACCCTCCGTCACCGCACACCATAAAGCGCCCGCCCTGCCCCGCAGCCCCCCCCGCCTCAGCAGGACCCCCAGGATCCGGGGCTACGTCCATCCTCGACCGCTTCAGCCCCCGGACTCGGCTCTGAACCGGCAACAGGGGGTGGCGAGGCGGACGCCGGCCTCCCCCGGCACCGGCCACCGAGCCCCGACCCGCACGGAGAGCGGCAACGAACCCTGCAGCGAATTCTTTGGTTGCCGGAACCCAAACACACCGGCCAGACCCCTGCAGCAACACTGGCCTCAGAAACCCGGTTTGGGAGAAAAACCTGGTTTTGTGGCTGTGCACGGCCAGCACGGAGAAAGCAGCTGGGAACTCAAGGCCCCTACGAAACCCAGACCCCACGTCCCCTCGGTAAGGGGACAAGCAGGCTGCGGGCTCCCGGTACCGGAACGCAGAGCAGCGGCCCCGGCCGATGGCTGCTCCCTTCGGAACCGCACAAGCACCAACAATTCCAGAAGAAACCGGCATCGCTGCGCTTTTGTTCCCCAAACGCTCATTCTAACAAAAGCTGCGGGCACAGCCTGGGACGGAAGCCCTGAGGAGACGGGAACGCGGCAATTGGTCACGCTTGGCACAAAATGCTCATGAACTTGAGCTCTGAGGCCAAGGAACAGCCAGGAAAAGCTGGGCTTGTATTGCTTTAGGCTTGAGAACACAGCTCACTAGGAGCTGGAAAGCTTCACCCTCCCCCAGTGCCCACCCCCCAGCAGCTCGGAGGGGCGAGAAAACCCAACGAGTCCTTAAAAACCAACATCAAACCGCGGCAACTCACCTCGGAGGCAAAGGCAAGGCGGTGGAGTAGAGCTGGTGGAGTTTTGGTTGCGCCTTCCCAAAGGCACAGCCCAGCCAGGCTGCCCCCCACTTGCTGGCAGCCAGGGGTGAGGTCCCAGGCATAAATACCACCACCGCCCCCCCCCCCCCCCCCCCCCCCCCCCCCCAGCTGCGGGCGTTTGCACCAGGAGTTTTCCATTTCTCACCTCGTTCCTGCTTCGGTTGGTTCCATTTTGTCAGTCTGCTGATGGCTTAATTAATTTAAATGGAGTTTAAATTTGTTTGGTGCTGGGCTAATGTGGAGCCCAGACCCCCCCCCGTGAGGACGCCGTGGGGATTTCTGCTCTTCCCTGCTGATGACCCCACCCCTCATCAGTGCAATTAGGGCTGCAAACGAGCGCTGCAGCTGCGCAGGCAGCGATGGCCACGGGTGAGGGTCGGGTGCTGGAAGCTTTGGGTCCCCGGCTCCCAGGCGGTTTCTGGCCGTCCCCGCTGCGATTTATTTTGCTGCAGGAGAGCGGCCTCGTTCGCCAGCCCCGGACGCTGCGGTCCCAGCCTCACCCAAGCACTGGAGGCATGAAAATACAATTATTTCGGCAAGCAGAGCCCCAGCCAGGCCTCGTTCCACCCCTGGCTTTCGAACCCAGCCGCGTCCCGGCGCGCGAGCCTGCCCCCGCGTGCAGGGGAAGGGAGTTTCCGACATTTCGGCTTCAAAACACACGACTGGCACGCAGACCGGGACCGGGCCCGCGCCCGCACAAAACGTCACCTACACGTAACCGAAACAGTCACTGCCGAGAGCAAGGTCGGCAGCGATTGCGTGGGGAAGAGGAGCGAAAGAGAAAGTCAGTTTTCAGTTCAGATTTCCCAGCGGGGAAGGAAACCAAAACCCAACTCAAAGAACCCACTCAAGAACAAACTTGAGAAAAAAAAGTTTAAAAAAGCTGAAAAAACTTCAGCCTTGTGTGAGCTGCTCTGGACCACATGTGAGGGGCAAACAGCTTCACCCCCCCACCCAGGACGCCCTCAGATCTCCTGCCTGCTTTTCCCCCGTTTGACTTCGTGCGCTTTGACTCATCAACAGAAACGTGTTTCCCTCTGATGCCGAGCACGACCTTTTGTCTTCTCCGGATCTGCTCGCACCTTTTTATTCCATGGCAATCACAGCGTCGCTGTTCGTTCACTGCACCCAAAATTGTTTCTCCAAGAAAAGAGCTCGGGGGGGGGTGCGGGGCAGCCGTGAGACCGGCGCAGCCTCTGCGCGAGGAGGACGCAGCCCGGAGCACCGCGTCCGCTGCCGCAGCGCGCCCAGGGCTTGGCCACCCCGACCCCCGGCTGTGCCGGCCCCTGCCCACTGCCAGCAGCTCCCGGGGGGGGGGAATTGAAGCTGTGGCAGGAGAGCGCACCCACCCACGGGCAGGTCGCCGGCACGGCGAGGACGGCCGGGCTCTCAAGCGCCGAAACGCTCCAGCTGCCCCGCGCGGCCGTCGCCATCGCGCGCCTGAGCACGGCCGGCGGGCAGGGAGCTTCACCCGGGCGGTGCGCGAGCTCCAGCACCCCCCGCCCCGGGGGCTCTGCCCCGCTCCCTGCCGCCGCAGGAACCCCCCTCGCACGACTCCCCGGGGGCTGCTCGTGGGCATCTCCAAAACTGTAGGGTCTTCAGCCAGAGCCCTGAACTCGTGCTGGGAAATGCCCTCAGAGCCTGGGAAGCTTCTGGAAATTGGCCGGGTGTCCCCCTCCAGGAGCGCTGTCACCCCCCCCGCCACTGTCCAGGCTCTGTGATGGCTTCGGGGCGTCTCTCGCCCCCCCTGCACCCGGCGGGGAGCTCCGGCTCGGCCAGCAGCGGGACGGCGGGGCTCAGCACGACTGCCCAAACGCGACAGACCCCCCGGGTTTGGCCAGCGGGGTTACTTACGAGCACATAAAACACCCGCTGAAAGGCATCCAAGTGGATATAATAAACCCGAATTTAATGACACACACCATTGCCTCTAAGCACCTTTTGAATTCTCTGGCTCGACGTACAACAAACAATCTTGCCGCTCGTGACCGTCCGTCGGCGGCGCTGCTCGGGCACCGCGGGCGGGAACGCCGCCGTAACCCCCGGCCGGGGGGAGCCTGGCATCACCACCAGTCCGGGGGGTGGGATGGGTTCGTGTGTTTTACAGCATCAGACGCTTTCCCGGTTCTCCCCATGATCCATACACTTGCATGGAGCATTATATGCTTAGGATAGAATTGGATTCATTTTTTAAAGACCAAGCAACTTAAAATCTTCTTAATCCTGGTAACGACGGGTCTGCATTGTACAATAAGCTGTTCGGTCCTACCGGTTTCCTCTCTCTAAGGGAGAAAGGGAGAGGATCCTTCCCACCCGAGGGATTGTCTGGCTTGTATTCCTTAGCACACAGCACTAATTTTCCCTAAGGCAACAGAAATCCTTAATTTTGCAAGGCACTCCACCACCCGCTTGACCTCCCTCCGAGCTGTAGCAGCTTCTCCCTCTGCCCCACGTCTCTTCATGGGGGCTTTAGGTACGATTGGGGCTGGCGGAGATTTTAGATGTCTCAAGGGGGGGAAAAAAACCAGGCAAGGAAACCATAACACCAGCTATTCCCGTCCTGTGCAGCGAGACCTTCCCTGGCCTTGGGGAGCTCACCGCCGGCCGGGTCCCAGCTTCAGAGCGCCAGTCCCAGCAAACGGTTCACAACCGCGTATTGCTGCGGGATTCCGGCGGGTCCCAGCCGAGCGCTTCGGCCCGGGACGTCTCCCAGCGGCCGGAGGCTTTCAGGAGAACAAGGCCTCTCGGTCCTCTCCAACGGCTTTTTCCGCCCTGCCAGGTTTTGTAGGCACTCAGGGACCTCTCGCCCTCCGAAACTCCTCGTTAACGATGAGGTTCAGAATTCACCATCAGGGCTGGGACGGACAAACAGACGCTCAGACAAGCGGGGCCACGCGACTCCCGTTCCGCAGCCCTGCCACGGCTCCGAAGCAAACGCGTCGCTTTTGGGAAGGCCAGCCCCAGCCGGCACGCGTGGCCCCCGCCGACCGCAAAACCCCGCTGCGGGCGCAGGGGGCACCGGCTGCCACGAGGGAGCGGGGCCAGGCGAGTAAGACGCGCGGTTTTCTGGACATTTACAAATCCAGCCAATTCTCGTTTCGTTTTGAATGAATTTGTGTACATATTTTGTCCTCTACAAACCCAATCATCCCTTCTTATCTTCCTCCATCTCTCCCTGGCATGCAGTATTTTCATCTCGCTAACGGGATTACATTTTGCCCTGCTAGGCTGTACCAGTCACAGGATTTTGTTCCAGACTGTTATTTCTTAGATCTCCATTGCCAGAGGGGGGGTGGAGGCCCCATCCCGGGGACCATCCCAGGCCAGGTTGGATGGGGCTGTGAACAACCTGATGTGGTTCAAGGCTCCTGCAGGGGGGTTGGGCTGGGGGACCTCTGGGGGTCCCTTCCCACCCAAACCATTCTGGGATTCCATGATTCTGCATCGCTCTGTGCCAGTCAAACGGGACGGGACACATTCAGCCCTCCACGGGTAGCTGTGGGCCAGGTCTCCTTCTCAACGGGGATGGACCCCACCGTCTGCTGGTGCAGGTGCCACCGCCTGGAGACGTGTCTGGGTTACAAATGCGGACGCGCCCATCCCCTCCCTTGCAAGAAGAATTAATTAGTCCAAGTGATAAAGCACCACGGGGAAGGAGAATCAAAGTTAATAACATGTATTAATAAAATATCAGCAAGGAAAAATGACTGGCTGTGTCCCAGCCAAGCCATCTCCGTGACCATAATATGTCCCCGTCTTTGAAAGTGGTTATTTCTCGAGAGAGCAGGAGGGAGAAATAACGGAGATGCAATAACGCCGCAAGATCTCAGCCACAGGCGGAGGCCCCGCTCCTGGCTCTGCCGGTAACAGCGCGGCGCCGCACGGGGGGGGCTGCGCCTGAAATTCGTTCTGAGGGGGATTCCAGCCCGGTGCAACACGGCCCACGAAACAGCACGGGCAATTTGCGAGCAATTATTTTCCATTTATTGGCACCGGGTAGCACGCTTGAGCTCCGACGCGCCTGTGCTTGGAGAGGGAAGCCCTGCGGGAGGGGGGGCAGACCCAGACCCCGTGGCCATGCACAGCGGAGGGAAACGGCTCCCTGGGGGGCGCTGGGGGCTGCTGTGCCCCCTCCCCGGCCTTGGCGGCTGAGCCGTCGCCCGTCGCTCGCATTTCCACATTTCCACCCTTTGCCACCCTCAGCTGCCGCCTCCGCTCGCCAGCCAGGGGTTAAGGGTCCCACCGTGATCTATGCTCCCGCTCTTATCTTTTGATATCTGGAAGTAGAGAATTTCAGCAAAAAGGGGCTTTACGCTAAGATGACCATAAATCTCAGTGTGTTTACAACAGAAGACTGACCAGGAGAGTTTATTAAATCTCTAAGGGATTTGATGTATATCAAACTGTTACATAAAGTCAATACTTTGGAAGGAACTAGACAATAAATACTCTCCACGAGGCAATATTTCTATCACAGAGAAAGCAATCACATAAAGATTAGGAGACCAATTTCAATACTGAATGTCAGTCTCTGTAAGACGACATTTATTGTTTTCTGAGTTATCACAGAGGGGCGCGATAAGCTATAACAATATTCTGAGCCAAGCTAATCATGCTATCAAAGTCAGAAATACTCCTTCACCTTTTAAAAATCACTTTTCCACTTTGCAAGTGAAAAGAACAACCTCCCGCAGGTGCAAGGGGAGGGGGGAAGGAGATTTATTACGGCAGGCGGTGGGAAAAGTCTGGGAAGAGCCGGCCCCCCCGCTGGGAGGGCAGCCCATCGCCCCCGGGCCGGGCTGTGGGTGCGTGGGGCTGGGCAGGGGGGGTGCGGGTGGGGGGAGCCCACCCGGGGGCCCTGCTGCCCCCCCGGCTCTTCCCGATGGTCCGACACACCAAAGCATCGCCTCGTCACAGAGCCGGCCTCAGCAGGGGTTTGGGAATTCATTTTCCTGACAGATCGCTGAAGAGCTGGGACAAAAATGCCAATATTCTCCACGGAAAAATGCTTCTTGTTTCATTTCTTCCCCCAAAACCAGAAGTTTCCTTTGATAGCTCAGATTAAAAGAAAGAAAATCTTAACCAGTTCAGTTTGAAACAGAAGCCAAAGAGATGTCCCTGGGGGAAGGGGGCTCCTTTCCACGTACCGACCAACCGACATCTCCAGGGCAGCGCCTCTCTCCTTCGCAGTCCCCGCTGCCCCACTGCGAGGCGCCGCCTTCCACAGCAGCCCCCTCCGCCCCACGGAGGCTGGCCCTGCCCAGCCCCCCGGACCCAAACCACCCACAATGCCCAGTGCCCCCCAGACCCAAACCGCCCGCAATGCCCCATGCCCCCTGGGACCCAAAGCGCCCCCTGCCGGGAGCAGAGCTCCCACGCAGCGTGATTCGGGGGTGATGCTGCGCTGCTACGGCAGCTCGAGCATCTCCTCCAGCTACAGGTGGCCACAGGAGACCCCGGTAAAGCAGCCGATGCACAGAAAGCCATCAGCATTTGCAGCGTAATCCTTGCGCTGTGAAAACGGCGTCGCTGTGCCGTGGCACTGGCGCTCCCGCAGGGCTCGCGCTGTAGCTTTGCCCTTCAGCCCTGCTCGGTGCCGCGCTGGCACGCCACCCCCAGCGAAGGGGGCGATGGCACCGTCCTGCCTCGCAGCCCCTCGGAGGGAGGAGAGCCTGAGAGCTGGGAGGTACTGGGGCACCGCGGGGACGTGGGTCTTACAGGGACCGCAAAAGCGAATGAGCGTAGGCTCCGGCAGGGAACCCGCAGAGCGGCGTTGCTCGTGCTGGTAGGATGAGCTCTGAGAGTTTGGCTTTGTTTGTCTCAAGTGAAATTGCAAATTTGAACAACAAAATGGGAGCGTAAAAGTTTGATTTCTATTCTTGCACAGCGTACGTTTCGCCCACCGACGTTCAGCAAAGAGTAGAGTCAACGGTCCGTGTCTGCACACTCGCCGAAGGTAAGGCCTTTGCAGGGAGGATGAGGCGGCAGCCCAAACGAAGGTGGCTGTTAATAACGACCCCAGCCCGGAAGGGAACCATAAATGAAACTTCCCACCTTTACCCTGTGTTCCCAGAAGGGTGGATCTGGCAGATTTTCGTGCAGCGAGAAGAAAGGGAGAGACACCAAACAGTTGGTCATGGTTATCAAGGACCGGAATGCAGCAAAATTAACTTTGTGATGAGCAATTTTAACATCACTCCTCTAGACGCGTCAATGCCGTGACATCGCGCCCCAGCGGCAGCACCTACCGGTGGTACCCAACGCGCCTTCCAGTCTCAAGTCTTCTTCTCCCAGAGGAGCTCATCCTACCAGCACGAGCAACGCCGCTCTGCGGGTTCCCTGCCGGAGCCTACGCTCATTCACTTTTGCGGTCCCTGTAAGACCCTGCTTGGAGGCCAACGGTTTGGAGACAAAGTGACGTGCGTGGCTGCTGGCAACCCCTCAGCACAGACAGAAGACGACCCGACCAGCCGGCTCTGAAATAAAAGGCAGTTTTGTGCTTCAGGTAACGAGCTGAGTGCTCCCCGCCTGCCGCAGACCCTTCCTGGGTGCCCTTCCACCGCCCCGCTGCGAAGAATGAATTTTCCACAGCAAGAGCTCCGAGGAGAACGCTGTTGGGGACGGGGGAGACGAGCCTCGTCCCGCGGGTCAGGAGCTCCTGCGGGGGAGGACTCGAATGAGAGGGGAACGAGGGCCGAGCCGCGGGGACAGGCGCAGCCCGGTGCGGCACGACGGACACGGGCGGCGACGGGGGAACCGGCACGGGGAGGGCAAGGCGAGCGCAGGGTGACGCTCCCGTCCGGAGGGCTGGGCACGGGACGCGGGGTCAGCGTGCCCAGTCTGTCGCCAGTCATAATTCTGGGGGGGGGGGAAAGGAAAGGACCCACGGGGGATGAGTGCTGGACCAGGGGGGATTTTAGAAAGCATGGAGGGGAGTTATGCAGCAGAAACCCAAGTCCCCTTGGCTGAAACTCCTCGCTTGTGTCGATCCGTCTAACAGGGGCCATCAAGTCCGAGTCAGCACATGAAATACATCCCAAAATATTTTGTAAATCCCTTTTTTGACATTGAGATGGACTGCAAGACAGGATGGCACCAGGCCGTGATGTACAGCAACACCGTCTGCTTGATGGATTGGTAGGTTGTGTGACACCCTGTGACAAATGATCTCCATCTTCTGGCTGCAGATTAATTTTCTAGGTCATTTAATAAATTATAGGAAAAGAAGTTATTTGAGGGGCAAACAGCAGAATGGAGTTCCAGTGACATGAGGCCTCTCCCTGACACTTCTTTTTGTGGGATTAATGAGAGTAGATGGCTCCTTCCCTGCCTATTTTTGCGAGGTGATCGTAATTCCATGAAGACAGCACTTAGGTTTTGTCTTGTTTTGAGCAGGGAAATTGAGTTTGATGCAGAAGAATCAAACCTCCGAGGAAGGATGCGACTATGCCATGAACTCCTCTTTAAGGACACAGAACACTGATTAATTCCCACCACGATACTAAAAATACGTCCTTATACCAGCACTATATTTGGATGCGCGCTCCAAGCCAGCAGCAAGACGCCGCAGCTCCGGGCAGACGGAGCTTCCCAGTTTACTGGGGCGGGGGCAGAAGGACGGTGGCTTGGTCAAAGCGCCACGAGGAGCGCGTCGCCACTCGCACCCTCCAGGTCCCTGGCAGCGTTGCCCACCATAGCCCTGGGCCCAGCCTTCGCAGTGATTTGGGAACTCAGCCTCACGGGAAGGCGTCCCGATAGGATGCAGAGATGTTTGGGAAAGGGACTCGCATCTCTCCAAGGGCCTTGAGAGGAAGGCAGAACCCACTTGGTGTTAGTGAAAAATCCCCCGAACCCGGAACTGCGTTTTCAGTTTTGCGCCCAGCCTCAGATTCCCCGGCTGCAAGACAGGGATGCCCGCACCAGAGGGGGGCCTGGGGGACAACGTTTGTGCCCTTGCACGCGCAGTCGGCTGTCGGGAGGGTCCCACCAACGGGAGGTGGATGCGCCCAAGCGCCCACGGGAGCCCGGCTCGGGCACGGTTCCTCCTCCGTTACCTCTACAGGCTCCTGTTCCCTCCTGTCCACGCCTTTGCTACAGCTGTCGTTTATTCTTAGAACAACGGACTTTAAGAACAAAACGAATGAATCCCTAAAGGGAAAAAAAAGCAAAAATCACCTCTGCTTTTGAGCAGGACAACGGCGGCTCCCGTGCAGCCACCGCGGGGAAGGGAAAACTTCTTAAAATGAACTCTAAGCCTACAAGAGTGGCATGTTAATAAAAGCAACCGGCACGAATAAGCTAAGATTCATTATCATGCTTTTCACAGCCTGGCTACAGAAGCATTATTATTACCAAATCCCTCTGAAAACCAGGTAATACCTTCCCTCTCTCCCTGCCTTTTGCATACCGTATCCGGGATTAATTCACAACATTAATCACAAAACAATTCAGCCCCTCACGGTTTGAGGTGCAGAACCGAGGGCTGTTTCAGACAGCGCATGAAGCGCGCTGCAGCCGACGGGCGCTCCTGAGCCCTCCCCCGGCCGGGGGCGTTTCGGAGGGGGTCCCGAGCACCCAGCGCCTTTGCCAGCAGCGACGGCGCCGCAGCGCAGGGCAGACGGAGCTGGCAGCGTGCAGCTGCGCCCAGGCAGCCCCAGAGGCTGCAGACCGGCTTCAGGGCAGACGCCGGGGCACGGGGGGGTCCTGCACCCCCCGGGCCGGCCGGGGCGCTGCGTGGCCCTGCCCTGCGGCACGCGGCCGGAGAGCAAAGAGCCGCGGGGATGCGGAGCCGTTGCCAGGCTGGCTGCCGGTACAGCTTCGGAAAAAATCACTTTCAGGCTGAAATCTGGTTGTGGTCGTTGCCTCTGGCTCTCCCAAGCACGCCGAGCCTGTGAAGGGGGTTTTTTGGGTTTTTTGGGTTTTTTGGTGTGTTCTTTTACACGGGTGCTTCACCCGAAGGGAGAGCCGAGCGTCAGAGCCCATTCAGAAAGGTTCCGTGGCGCGGGTGAGCACTCACAGCCTGGGCTTTAATGGGCCTGGAAATTCGTTTGAAAAGAGCAGTTAATTTTGCATAGCTGATTTCCTCAATAAGCCCTGTATTTTTGCCTTGCCCCATTAAGAACAGCGAGCAGCTTCCCCAGAAGTCGATCTCACCGTCTGATCAAACCTGTTCCCTCTAATTGAAGTTAATCACAGGAAACTGGTCAGAGAAAGATGGTCTTGGTGAATGATGCTGGCTTGGAGTGGTCAATTAATTCGGGGTTAATCCTGTGATTATCGCTCAGCAGAACGAGCGCGTGAAGGGCTCGGGGTGCAAACGCAGCCCCGCTGCAGCCTGGGGCCCAGTGCCCGCAGGACGGCGGCGGGGGCGCCTGGGGGGGCGCTCAGCCCTCAAAGCAGCGGGGTAGCACAGCTCAGCTCCCAGGTTTGGTGATACTGGAATTCCTTCCAGGGAGATCGGCACCAGGACCAGTGGCTGGTGGCTGAGTGCGGAGGTCTGGCCTCTGCCGTCTGTCGCCCAATTTGCATCACCCCCGGCGCTGCCCTCGCCCTCCTCCCATCCCCAGACACACGCTGGGGCTGGCGACCGCCCAGCCTCTGGGTCTCAGGGCTGCTCCCCGCGGGCGCGTGGGGCTCCCCGGGCTCTGCCGGCCGGGCAGAGGGGACGGGCAGCGCCGGCGCTGGAGAGCCACAGGTCACCCGCCTGCGTGGGGTGACACCGCCGTGCTGGAGCGATGGCGCTGGGCGCGAGCGGCGCCGGGAGCAGCGTCACCGCTGGGCACCGAGGCTGGGCTCTGCCCCGGGCTGTCCCCACCACCTCGGCCGGCGCTGCTGCGGGGTCCGGCGTGCGGGGCTGGGCTCCACCAGGGCAGCAGAGATGAGAACTCCTGTCCTCCTGGACGCCGTGAAGCCTTGGGAGCTTTTCTGCTTCCCTTGATGTGTTCTTGCATCCAAACAAATAACACGCTGCTTCTGCCAGGGCTGGCGGGTTCCTCGCTCTCCCGTCGCGGCTCTCGGTGGGGAACAAGGCAGGCCCTGAGCCCGCCGTACCTGCTGGCACTGCCGCGGGTGCTGCCGCGGGACCCGAGACCTTAAGGACACGGAAAGCAGAGGGGACACGGGGCCAAGTGCTACCGGAGCGTCTGCGGCTCCCAGCAGCCAGCACAGCCCGTGCGGGGCAGAGCACCCCGGAGCCCGGCGCCCCCCACCCCGGCTTTGCAAAGCGAGAGCTGTTTTATTTGAGCTGCTTTCCCAAGTCCGGCTCTGTCTTGTGTCTGAGGGAAGGATAATCCGCGCTCCTACGGGGCTGGAGAAGTTGGGTTTCTGAGGGAATCTGACAGCAGCTTTACTCCTTTACGGCAGAAAAGAAAAGGCACTTAAGGGGATTTTGTTTGTCACTTGAAAATTAGCCTGGAGGCGAGAGAATCTTCAATTCAAATTTAATTAAAAACTGATGAACCGAAAGCCTTGTAGTGGCTCTGCAAAGTCCTATTCTTACAGCACAAGAACCCAGCGCTGATAAGCAGTGAGAAGAAAACAAACACAAGAGATTTAAAACGCAAACCCAAAGAAAAATGGGCCAAGCCGTAATCCAGCGGCACCAGACCGTCACCGGAGCGGAACCCGTCCCACTGTGCTTGAGCAGGGGGCAGGGACGTGATGCCAAGGGGATCGCCCATGGCACCAGCCCCTCAAACTGCTCCTTAATGCCCCGGAGCCCCGCAGGCAGGCGCAGGCAGAGGTGATGGGGTGGGACTGAGCCCACCCTGCGTAGGCGCGCAGGCTGGGGACTTTAACGATCCTTTGGGGCCCTGAACTACAGGAATGGGTAACGCCTAAACATTTGGGAGCCTCTGTGCTACCGACACGTCCCGAGAGACCGCCCCCAGGCACCGGTGTGCCTCCCTCGCACGCTGCTGGGGCAAGCTCTCCCCCCCGCGCCCTGCAGGGCCACGCTTCGCCCCGGCTGCTTCGCTTTTGCCCTCGCATTCGAGATGTCCACCGCCCAAAGCCACCGAGCCTGGAGCCGGCCTCGCACCGGCTTTACCGTTTTCACAAAGAACCCAAGAGCCTGTTCTGCACGGGGACCCCGCAGAGCAGACCTGCACCCTGAGCTGGTCACCCCCCGGTCGCCCCCGGCTCCGGCTTCACCCTCCTTCCCCCACCCCGTTCTCCCAGGCTTTTCCTCCTCCTCTCTCTCTCTAACCTAAATCCACCGACCTCAATTAACTCAGCCGCAAAGCCTGCTGTTAACGAGTCGCGCGTCTGCGGTTTGCGTTGCGACCGCCCGCGGAGGGGAGGCGCTGCCCCGGGGGTGGGTGCGCCCGTGCGTCACGCCGGGGCTGCGCGGTCACACGCGTCGCCCTCGTCCCCTGAAGCGCCAGAGCACGCTCACAGACAGACACCACCCCACAGAGGGGCAATGGCCGTGCACCGCGGGGCGGTTGGAGCGGTGCTCGGCCAGGGCTGCTCGGCGGGGACGGCCCGGGGGGGGCCGGAGCGGTGCCGCGGCGTCACGGAGCCGCAGGGCCCAGCCCAGCCCTCGCCCGCAGGCAGCCCCGCAACGCTGGCGGCTGGACGCCAGCCCCAGCAGATAAATCTCCGAGGCCGGCGTGTACGGTTTCACATATCCAGCCAGGCCAATTTAATTAACCATGGGAGCATTAATTATCGGCTGTTGCTGGGTTTATTTCACAAAACCCAACTGGTGTTTTACCGTATCACTGTAACACAAAAGAGCCACTAAACTTGGCCTGATCCCAGGCCCTGACCGCTTTAGGTCGATGATCATTTCTTTGTGGCTTTTACTGGCAAAGAGCAATTTTCAAAACGGCCCCAAACACCAGCTGATGGCCGGCTGGAGGAATCAAACTCCCGGAGACACCTCAGAGCCCTGCTCACCCCCTGCATGGGATGGGATGCGCGTTGCCGCCCGTGTTCTGCCACGCGGATTTGTGAGTACAGCGCGTTGTTCACTCGAGCTTCATACAGAGAGACCCGAAGCCTCCGGTGCGGGGGCTCAAGGAAACGCTCCGCAGTTGCCGCCCCCCCTCGTTTGAACCTCCCGTTACTTTCGGGAAGGCAAGGGGAGCCGCAGGGGCCAGCGCACGGCCTCTGCCCTCGGGACGCGGCTCACGGGCCCCTCGGACGGGAGCCTTCAGCCCCTGCTGGTGGCATTGCCGGGGGGTCACATCGCTCTGGCAGCCACACGCCGAGAATCACCTTAATGACACAGCGGAGCCGGGCACAGCAGCACATCAGGACGACAACAGCGACTTTTTCCCCCAGAATCCATACGCAGAGGGGTGAACGCGGCACATCCGACGGCGCCCTTCTCGGCAAAACCACACGGAAAAACGCACTCTGCAATACAGCGTTGCTGTGCTATTTCGAGACCGATCAGGCAGCAAACATGTTCCCAAAATTAAAGTTAATGTAATGAGATGCAAATTAGCTGTTCTACAGTCATTGCACGTGTTATTAAAGACAGACCATACCTGGTTACTGCAGTTTTCCAGCGTTTGGGGAAGACACGCGCCGCACGCCGAGCCCACCCGCACGGCCGATCATCGCCCCCCCGGGAGGCGGGAGCGCCAGGCTTGCCCCCCTCCCACAGCATTTCCCCAAAATGCAAAAGGACCAAACCAAGCCAACGCTCTTTCATATCGCGCTGGTGCAGCCGCACCGCCCTGTGCTTCGCTGTTTGGGAATCAACACAATTTCCATCAAGCCCTGATGTTACGCGAGAGCAGAGCGATTCGGAAGGCTGTAGGGCTCACCCTCCCCCCTTAAAAAAGGGACGATGGCGACTCGAGGAGAGGACACGGCCCACGCAGGTCCATTCAGGTCTGCAGCTCCAATGTTATGGTTAGAAACCATCCTTGCCTGCCTCGATACAGCTTCTGACTTGCACTAAAGGAACCTCGCAGAGCGGAGGGAGAGTCAGGACAAACCGAAATGGAAACTTCGCAACCCCGCGGTCCCGAGAGACGCGGGGCGGCGAAGCCTCCTGCCTGAGCAGCTTCCTCGCGGCGTTCGGACTCGGAAAGGGATTGCCCCCGTTCTCCGTCCCCCTGCCACCGACAGCCAGCGAGGCTCATGAAGAGCAACCTGGGGATCAAACGCCATCGCCCGTGCCCCCCGCACGCCCCCCGCCCGCCGAGGCTGCGCAGCCGCGTGGGCTTTGCGAAGGGTCCCGCCTGCCCCGGGCAGCTCCCGCCGCCCGCACGCCTCTTACAGACGGCGACACAGAGCGAACCCATTTCCCCTAACGGCCGCGTTTTTCTTTTCATGATTATCTCCTTTAAAAAGGCACAAATTGAAAATGAGATGCAGAGCCAGTGGCCTCTTCCGAGCGGCGGTTATTAGCTATGGCGAGGATGAAAGCGGTACGACTCCCTAGATAAATACACAGTTCATTAAAAGCGTTCTGGATCGCTATATTCTACTGATCAAAAGCCTAAATCACACAGTCAGTGACATTAAGGAGCTGTAGTATGGTTTGAGTTATATCTGGAAAAAGCCCCTCCGGGGAGCCCGAGGGGAGCCCAGGCGCGGCCGCCGGGCCGTGGCGCAGCAGCACCAGCTCCGGCCCGGCGCGCACCCCCCGGGGCAGGATTCAGCCCCGCTTCCCAACAGCTTAAAGAATTGGCGCTGCTCCGGAGCGGCAGCCAGGGCACAGGGCGAGCCCGTGGGCGCTCCCCCAGAGGCTCTTGGGGTCCTCTCGTTTGGGCCTCAAACGGCCGCGCAAGCCCAGCCGGCGCCGCGCTACGGCGCAAGCGTTTAAAAACCACAGCTAAGAGACGTTGGCGGCAGCAGCCCAGTGGGATGCTACGGATTTGGGAAATGCGCACACCTTCGTGTCGTGAACCTTCCATTTTTGAGTGCGTTCGTGCACGTCCCCCCGCGGGGAGGCAGCGCCGGTGCCTGCGGGCAGCCCTGCCCAGCCCCGGGCCCCCGGCACCCATCCTCCCCCCTCGCCCCTCGCCCGGCCGCCGCGCTGGCCGCGGGCGCAAGGCCGTCCTGGCACGACTCTCCGGTTGGGGTCGTACCCGCTGCTTCAGGAGGGAAAATTCCCTCTGGGGGTTGAAACCAGCGCGGCAAAGCTCTGCCCAGACCTGCCCAGGGGTGCGTTTCAGGACGCATTTTCTCCCGAGAGAAGGGCTGTACCCTGCGGAACCGCGGGCTACCGCTCGTGCCACGGAGCGCAGCAGGGTCGGGTTTACGGCCGTGGAAGCGGTGCCTCTCGTGTTCCCGGGCTGGCGCAGGCTTGAAGGGCACCAGTTGTAGGGTTAATTCCGCCAGCAGGATTTAAATCATGCCTGATGAAGTATTAATTCTGGAGAACAACTGCATGCTGATTTACGCTGAGCTACTAACACCGACCAAAGGTGATTTTCCCGTCTCCTCGCACTACATTTTCTTTACGGTACACAGCTTAATACAGACCCAGAAATCAGAAACGCGCAAAGCCCCCTCCGCATTCAGACCGTGACTCTCTTGGTCATCTTCAGAGACCTCCACATAAACCCCAGCCCAACCTCCTCAGTCTCTTCTAGAAATCTGCCACCCTCCCATTTCCGATCATTTCAAATCTGGCTCGATAAAAGCCATCTGAGACAAAGGACATGAATACCGATGACAAGTTTTGCATCCAAATTACGTCTCAATCAGTCAATTTTAAAGAGACCACAAGCCTCCCGTCCAGCTTCAGGCTTCTTCAAGGACAGCGCAAAGTCCGTGCGGTTCTGCTCCTCCCCGCACCCCCGCCCAGGAGCCCCAGGAGCCGCCGGGGGGTGCCCGGGTCCCGCAGCACGTGCACGTGAGCGGCACGGCCCCCAGCTGTAGGAGCCGCTGCATTTCGGGGTGTCTGCAATCGGACAGCAGCTGTGCTGGTCAGAAGCTGGAGAGCGCCAGCTGCAGACTGCGCCTGCCCCCCCTTCCCTCGCCGGGAGTTCTCATCCAGGCATTGATAAATTAAACCAGGCATCTCCTTTGACTAAGATGGATGGCAAGCTTAAACGATATCCACTGAACAAATGGCTGATTTGTGTATTCTTCCATTCAGGATTAGGCTAATAAGATGTTCATTTATGGATCTATTACTCAGTCATTTAGCGGCTTGAAATAAGAGGACCAGGCAAATTCCACCATCCAGGGATTGATTTCCATGTTTTTAGGCCATGTTTTAGCAGAGGGTTTGCTGAAGTAATTAAATGGGACGTATCAAAACAGTCCTTAAGCTGACACAGAACTTCAAAACACATTAGAAAAACCCGGGGGGGCTGAAGTCTCCAGGCTGAAGGCAGCTGCGCTCCTCCTCACCCCGCTTTTCCCTTTTTGCAGTTGCCAAACGGACGCACGGGGAGGTGGTTTTGGACCGAGACCTGGAACGGAAAACCGAAGCCCGAGTCACGGCCTGAGCACGGCACGAGGGTCCCTCTGCCCGCGGGGACGCCCGGGGGGGCAGGAGCCCAGCGGCAGGAGGGCAGAGACGGCCCGAGCTCAGGCTGCTGCTGGGCAGGGTTTTTAGCTGATACTGCAGGACGGAGACGGCTGGCATTTAAAGAGAGCAGAGGGGTGCTCTGCGGAGCAGGGCGAGCGGCGGGGCAGGAGGGGGGGGGCTCCGGAGCGCTACGGCCTCCATCGGCGCGAGGGATCACGCGGGGGCGGCGGACGTCGGGATGCTGCGAGCTCGCGGGCTGGAACGCCCGGCAAGGGCAGAGCGGGGGGCGTGCGCGGGGGGAGCGGGACCCGGGGGCAGCCCAGCCCCGTACCCGCGCTCCCGACACACTGACCAGGTTCCCGCGCCCCCGCCGGAGCCGGGGTCAATGGCTTGGCCCCAGCGCTGCCGCGAGTCGACAGAAGCCTCCTCGCTGACTTCGGGGCGCTAAGGACCAAGCCCGACGCGCTCCGCACCGGCCCCCCGGGGGACAGCTCGTTACCCGGGGTTACGACCACACTGCTGAGCGTTACAGGCAGGAGCACAATTATTCTCCAAGAAGTATTGGCCCAGCACTTTGGTCCTCTTGCCCAACTTTGAAGCCTAACGAGCTCTAACGGAGCCCTTTCCTGTTTGAGGTCATTGGTACCTTCTGGAGACAGAAACCAGGAGGGCATAGCCCACGCGACACCGTGCTCCCAGCAGCGCCGGCGCGGGGGGACCCCCCGGGAGGGAAGGGCGGTGCAGAGCCCACCTCCGTGCCGGCGAGCGGAGCTGCCGCAGCGCCCGGACACCGCGGGCAGGTCCCTGCTCCTGGGTGTCAGACATCCACCCATCCATCTGTCTGTCCATCCGCCCACCCGCCAGCACCTTGTGCCCCGGCGCTGGCCCACAGGGACACCCCCCCAGGGCCCCCCCCCGGGGGCCGCCCCCCCCCCCCCCCCACCGAGCAGCCCTGGGAAGAACCGGTCCCGTGCTGGGTTCAATCTTGTCGATTCTGCCCGCTTTCAGAAATCAGTGCAGCCCACTGAGCTGCGACCACGTAAGCAGCTCAGTCCTACGCCGATTTCTCTCTTTTGCAGAACGCATTCAGGACTGTATCCATTTTTTCTGGCAGAACAATCCTGGGTCATATCCTGGCACCTTCCCGATGTACTGAGATTCTGTGCAAATTCACCGTTCACCCCAGGGAAAGCCAAATAAATAAACCCCACCGTGGCCCTGTTTCACGGCCACAATTCTCACCTCTTCCAGGTCCTCGTTGGTCCATTACCTGGGTGACCAGCTTTACCTGACCCACCAGGCAGCCCTGCCGAATCCACAGCCGGGCAGGTAACGCCCTGGTGATTCAGCTCACGCTGGATGGTCCTCTCACGCCCCTCGTAACCGCTGCTCTTCAACAGCTTCCTCCTATGGCTGTTAATCACATTAAAAGGTATCGGATATATAATTTCCTTTAATTACGTGAAAATATTGGTGCCTTCCTTTCTCTGGAGCGTTACGTCCAGAGCAGCAATGATTAACGCCAAGTTTCAGAAGGCAGTCAGAGAAAGCTCGGAATTGTTGATTTACACCTTAATTGGAAGACACCTGCTTTTCCTTTCCCGTTTGATTTTTACTTTCTGTTTGAGTCCGGAATGATTCCACATGTGTCATCATTACATTAATCAATACATGTTTTGTCTTCCACAAATCTGCCTAATTGCTTTGCTCATTCAGACAACCCTGGAGTCATTTGCTAACGAACATCGTCACGCACTAATCCGGCACGGAGGATTTACATCGGCACTCCAAGCAGATTTTGAAGAAGGGGAAGACGTTGAGCTGGTCACCGCAGGTGCCGGCGCCGCGCTGAGCCGTGGGCGCGCAGCCGCTGTACCGCAGCCGCGAGGACGGGGGCTGCCCCCGCTCCCCGCCGGCACCGCGCGGAAGCTGCTGCCCACCCCAGCGCAGCCGGGGCACGGGCACGGCCGGGAGCTTCCCACGCAGGTCCAGCGCTCCCGGTCACGCACTTCCCACGCGGGTCCAGCGCTCCCGGTCACGCACTTCCCACGCGGGTCCAGCGCTCCGGGCCGCGCCCCAGCCTGCCGCCGTGCCCGGGAGGGGGAACACGCGGGTAGGGGGCTGGCACGTCCGTACGAGGGGATGGTTTGTGCTCAGGTCGGCTCTAGCCCTCTCCTACGAGCAGCGTTGCCACTTCCCACGCCGAGCCCCCCCTCGCAGCAAGGCTTTGGGCACCCAGCGACGTCCCCAAAGCCCAGCTCAGAGCCACGGGTCCAGGGTGAACACTTCCCGTCTCCTGCTCATCCGCAGCCTCCACATTTGGAGAGGCAAACGCTTTCAGCTGGGGCTTCATCCACATTTAACTCGGCAAGCCCCGCTCCACCGGCAGAGCCGGGACCCAGCTGAAGCACCAGACGCCCTGGCAGCGGCCACCGGGGAAAGGCTGGTGCTGCCCAGGCGGGGTCTGCCCCCCTGCTCTGCCAGTGCCGAGGGGAGGCCAATGAGTTTCCTTCGAATGAGGGGGACACGGTGCCACAGCACGGGAGGACAAGGAGGGGGACACGGTGCCACAGCACGGGAGGACAAGGAGGGGGACACGGTGCCACAGCACGGGAGGACAACGAGGGGCCGTGCCATGGGGAGCGCCAGCGGGGGAATGGGCACCTCCACCACGGGGCCGCAGGCTCGCGCGGGAGGGGACACGGCACGCGCCCGGCTCATCCCGGGGGTGGCTCTTATGGGAAATCACGACCAGGTGAGGAGCCCCCGGCCGCAATCATCGCACCCGTCCTGCACGTGGCTCCTGCCCGGCCGGGGGCTCTCGCCACACCGCGGGCCCCCGGGAGCCACCCTGCACGACCGCCGGCGCGGGGGCAGCAGGGACACAGCTCCGCGCCCACTGAACCGACCTTTTGTGAGAGAAGATGAAAGCCGAGGATATTTAATCTCTTTCTGACTCCAGGCTTCTGTTCTCATATTGTCACAGCACATTTAAAACTCTGCCAATCCTCAGGAATTTGCAAATATTCCACGTTTTTCCTTCACACCGGCAGGTCCCTCCGAGATTATTGCAACACATGTCAACCTCTACTAATATTTGGTAAGAAATACACAGTATAAAAGATTGTGCAGCAAAACCCCTCCGCTTCTGCTGGGAACGGGAGCACCCTCGGGCTCCAGCGGGGCTCTCGCTGCCGAGCTGAACCCGGGGCCCCCCCCGAGAGAAGTGGGCAGGGGCTCCGGGCCAGGCGCCCCGCAAACCCGCACGCGGGAAGGGGGACGCAAGCAACCGGAGAGGTGGGGCGAGGAGCCGAGGCTCTGACGAGCTGCCCTCGCCCCCGTGTCGCCGCCCTCACCCCCGCGTCGCCGCCCTCGCCCCCGTGTCGCCGCCCTTGCCCCCGCGTCGCCGCTCTCGCCCCCGTGTCACCGCTCATCCCCATGTCGCCGCCCTCGCCCCCGCGTTGCCGCTCTCGCCCCTGTGTCGCCGCCCTCGCCCCCGTGTCGCCACTCATCCCCATGTCGCCGCTCTCGCCCCCGCGTCGCCGCCGTCGCCCCCGTGTCGCCGCCCTCGCCCCCGCGTCGCCGCCCTCGCCCCCGTGTCACCGCGCTGCCGCGGCCGCTGGCAGGGGGAGACCCGAGCGCTGTCCCCAGCGCAGCCCCGGCTCTCGCAGCCGCCTCGCTCCCAGCCCCCGGCCGGGTCTTCCGGGGTAAACATGGGGGCAAAAACGTGCAAAGTGGTGGGAAAAGAGAAAACAAAGCGGTTTAAAAAGAAATAATCCTAAATACAGCGCTGGGATTTTCTGCACCCCATGCCTAAGTGTGCGCTTGGGCTTCCCTAGCATCGAACCAGAGCCCTGGGTTTTTTTGGAGGCCACAAACGATACGGAGCCCTCCGTGACACTGCAATAGGAAGTGCCTGAGATGGCAAAATAAGGGAAAGAGTGTTTGTGGCAGTGATAAAGGGAAAGTTTAAGGCTTATATTTAGATAAATTGGCTGGAAAATTTGATCCACACAGTCTTTCAAATACAATTATGCAAACATAATTTGCATAAATATTATAATTAAAATTGTGCCTATGGCATAATAAAAAAGGGAAAATAGTATTAAATGATCAAGGCATTTGAATGTTTGAAATATCACTGCGTGATGTTTCATGCTATCCATTAAATAAGTAATTTATTGCAAAACCTATCAAAGCAAAAGGAAATTAAGGCAGATACGGCTGGCTTTTTATTTCGCAGGTTTTTTGCAGAGGATGTCGCTCCTTTCAGAACACATTCCATTTTTCCAAGGTACTAACTCAGAGCAATTACACCACCGGATCTGCTGCAGAGCTGCGACGCTCCGGGCGCGGGAACGGCGGCGCGTGCTGACCAGCGGCGGGCGGGGCGGGGGACGCGCGTCCCACAGCGCCTGTCCCCGCTCGGTGCCACCTCCCCCGCGCTGAGCCCGGCCACCTCTGGGGAGAGGGTCCCCAGCACCCCCGAACGCCCCTCAGGACCGCAGCCGCTGTGACTGCACCCATTTACGCCACCCCTGGGCAGAGCCCCTTTTACACCACCGCCAGCTTCCTGCGGCTGTGGAAGACCACGAACGGGACCAGCACCCTCCCGAGCTCCTCCGAACGGGACCAGCAC
>JADKXX010008729.1:0-16437 GCA_017310255.1 Butorides virescens
CCCGAGCTCCTCCGAATGGGACCAGCACCCTCCCGAGCTCCTCCGAAGCCGCTTGGTCATCCCGGCGGAGCAACCTGCCGTGCCCACCTCCCCACCTCCCCCGATTCACCCCAGCCGTAACCAGCACGCTCCCCTCTCCCAGTGCCACATCCCCATCCCGCTGCGCAGCCCCTGCCGCCCCCCAGCCGTGGGGACGAGGCGCCGTGACCTGCGCAGGACGCCCCCGCCCCGGGGAGAGCAGAGGCTTCTCAGCGGCCGTACCACGGGCGGCATCGGCGCGGCCAGGAGCGCGAGCCACCGCGGCGGCGTGGCCAGGAGCCAAGCCGGGCTGGCCAGGGCAGAGCCTTCACAGCCGAGCCTCCGGGGGGGAGCTCGCGGGACCTGCTGGAATCTTGGAAGTTTCTCCCCTGGGATGGCTCCTTCCCAGAGCCCTGCAGCAGCGCAGCCGCTCGCCCGGGCACCTCTCCACCTTCTGGGGCAAACCTTCGAGCAGCAACCGCAATTAATGAAAGACGGCAGCATCCCCCCAGCCTCACTGGCACTGGCTTCTGCATTCCTCTAACCTTCTCCTGGGACACAGACACCGTGCCCAGAAAGCTGCCAGACACCCTGGGTGTTTTAGCAAGTTACTTCTACATCCAGCCGGCCCATGGCAATCACTTTGCAATTTAAAATCAAATACCTGGAACCATATATGTATGATTAGAATGGATAAAAGCAAAAAGGGAAGGTGCGCAAAGAGCTTTGGCGCTAAGTTCCTCGCCAGCAGGATCAGATTTAAATCAATAGGAGAAGATGAGTTAAATTAATAGTTGTAAATGTGGACAGAGACAACGCCGTTCTCCTCCCCGCCCAGCTCGGCCTCCTCTCTGATCACTGCTTTGTCTGGGGCAAGCGCCGGGCTGCGCTGCGGGGGCAAGGTCTCCGCCACCAAATGCCCGAGACGACGCGTGGGGAAGCTGCGATGACACAGGTCCCCCGGGGATTTGCTGAGAACTTCAAGAAACTCTTGGCTGGGGGAAAAAAGAGATTTGGTAGCCGTGTGGCCTTCAAATATGGAAGAATAGCAAAGTAGCTGATGTTCGAGATTGCCAGAATGATGCCTCTTATCTTTCAAGATTGGCAGGATCAGACGGGATTTCGATGGGAGGGGAAGCGGCACACTTCCACGGAAACAAGGACCTGCACCCCTGGGAGCCACCTTTTTGCACAACCTATTCTTCCTTGCGCTTGGGTTCACAAAAAGAAAAAGAGAGAAGATCTGGGAGGGCCGGGGTGAGGCGGCCTCTGCGGGAGGTGGACACGAAACGGCGTCCGCCCGAGGGCTGCCCCAGCCCGGCCACCCCGCGCGTGCTGCGCGGACCCGGGGCGAGCTCCTGCCAGGGGCCAGCACCTCCCCTGGCCAGACGTCTCTCCATCCTGGAGCACCACCGGTCTTCGAGTGCCTTTCCCAGGCAGGTTCTCCCCCCCAGCCTTGCGCTAACACGTTTTTGTGCAACCAACAGATCGCACGGCTGCTGAGCTTTTCCTTAGCCGGAAGAAGCAGTAACGGGCTGCTGTGGTTCTCCCTTCAGCTGCCGGTTTCCCCTGCCCACGCTGACTCCCACAGCCCCTGTAGTTTTCTTCCCGGGCTCCCCCTCACCCCCCCAGGCACGAGCCTCCCCCTGCCCTTGGCGACGGACCACCGCGGCACCGCCTGCACCCCGTCCGGCTTTGCACTGCCTCCTTAGGAGGGGTTAACGAGCGACGGGCAGGCAGCGTCTGACGGACTCGGAGCGATGTGGTCTTTGAGGGCACGTGGGAAGCCTCTGTTCGCAGCTGCCCAGGCGCCGACAGCGACCGCTCGGCCCCGGCGGGCACGGGCTGCGCAGGCACCGGCGCCCACCCTCAGCGGTGCCGGGGCGAGCGGCGTCCGGACCCCGCGCCCGGCTCAGCCCCGGGGCCTCTGCCCGAGCACGGGGGACCCGTGCTGACGGCACGAACTCGCCGCCCAGAGCGGGCAAACGGGGCTGTTTGTTTATTTGCCCTCACGGAGCCCGAAGGACGAGAGGGCCAGTAGGAAATGCACTCGGAAAGGCGCTGGGGAGCAACCTCGCTTATCAGCCGCTGCTTCCTCCCCGCCACCGCCAGGATCTCTCTAAGTAAAGCAGAAAGACAAATAAGGTAATAAAGGAAAGAAAACTTAAGAACAGTTTACTGAAGCGTTTAGACTAAACTGCTGCAAGGGAGGCTGACCCTTTGATAAAGCCGCCCCTATAAATCCTCTGCCTCTTCCACCTTCAGGCCTACAAACAACGCGGCCTCGCTCCCAACGCCGCTTCCACTGCGGAGAATTTGTGACATCAATAAAATCCTGGTTTGTCAGCACAAATGGAATTTTAAATTGAATTCTTATCAAATTAGCCTTTCATCAAGGTCATGCAATATTGTGTGAATAACCTTTTCAGAAGCTGTGTACATGGCTGCTGCCGGAGGTGAAAACGAGACAAATTCTAATGAGATTACTCAGCTGGAGCGCTCAGTAACGCGGGATGGAGTAGACGGGGTGACATTAGGTTTCGCGATAATTTAAGTGAATGGCGATACCGGTGCCTGGAGCACACCGCTCTGCCCCCCCGCCGCGGCGACGCGCTGGCAGCCCCCAGCCCGTGGTTATTCGGCAGCCGGGGAGCGCCCGCCGCGCCTCCCGCGGGCCAGGGCCAAGCACCACGCTTCCCGGAGGGGCCCGGGATGAACTGCAGATGTGTCCCCTCTGCTGGCTCCCTGCTGCAATAAAATTTCTCTTAATTTCAGGCGAATAGTGTTCCTGCAACATCAGCAGCTGGAGGGATTTTCCATCAGCCTTGCACCTAATCACCAAACTTTGGGGAAAAAAAAGCGCATTTCAGCGTTCCCAGCTCAGCGCCGCCTGGAGCTCGAAGGGGTCTAGGATGGGCGTAGGCTGGGAAGCGAGGGCACAGCCCCCCTCGCTGCTCACTTGGCTCTAAGCAGAGCCCCAGCACCCCTGCAGGACACCGCACCCGGCATCGCCCCGGCCCAGGGGGGCGAGCAGACCCCTAGGGTGGGGGAAACACCGCCCCCGGCCCCGCCAGCACCCCCCGTGCCGGCCCCGGGAGCCGGGCTGTCGGGAAGTGCCGGCTGGTGGGAGCCATCCGAGGGATCTGTTCTTGCCAGAACAGAATAATCCTAATAAACAAGCGTGAGCGGCTGCTGCTACCCCTCTGGATCACATCTTCTTGCAATCAAATACGTAGAGCAAATTACACGACTGAGAAACAAAATATACAGCTGTCCAAAGCCTCCTTCCCAAGTCACAAACCAGACACATATTTGACAACTCCAAAAATGATTTCAGCAAACATAATGGAGAAGATAATGATAATTAGGCTAGTATTTTATGCCATAACGCTCTTGAATGCCTACAGAAATACAATATTTTCAGCAAAAGATAATTGAAAAGATTATTTGGCTTATCTAAAATAAGGTTTTCCAAGCCTCAGCACATCTGTTACAAGAATTCACGCAGACACGTGGCGCGAGGCTGTAGGCTGCTTATCGCTTTGAGGAAGGGGCGGATGGCGGCACGGAGGTGTTTGTTCACGGCAGCGTGCGTCCCTTTGGCGGGAGATGGATGTGACCGCTTCTATCAGAGCCCTGGAGAAGGGGAAGCGATTGAACGAGCCCGGGAAAGCAGCAGCCGGCAAAGTTGCAGGCGCCGGAGGCTGAAGGGCTGCGGGACGCGGCCCACGCCGCAGCGAGCGCGGGGCACGTGGGAGCGCTCGGCTCGGCACGTCGGGGCGTTTGCTCGCCCGGGCACGCGCTGAGCGGAGGGTCCTGCTCTGGCGTTTCGCCGCAACGCCTCGCCGTTCGCCCTCTGTTGCTAAGCTACGTGTTCATCTGGCTCCTGAGCGGGTGCCGCCGCCGCCGCACGTAAGGGCGTTTCTCGCAGCCAGCCACAGACTCCTGGATTCACTGCCAGCATCCGCTCAAACCGAGCATCGGTCGGAGCACGCGCTCTGGCTGTTGGGAGCTGCGGAGTGAAGCCCTGCAGGGAGGACAGCTCTAACTGAAAGCCACTTTCTGCCCGCAGCGGGGGTTTGTAGGGAAAACCCGGGCTCGGTCGCAAGGGCACCACGGATGCTGAGCGAGCCTGCGGTACCCAGGGGCTGTGGACACAGCCGAGGGAAAGGCAGCGTTTCTAGAGGAGGTTTGGAGATTTCAGAGGTGGGCATTTCAAAATCTGAAAGTCCACAGATTTTACCCTTCCCCGCTTGCCCTCCTCTCCGAACGCTCCCGCCCCAAGCAGACCGAGCAACACCGTTTGCTTTCAGCCGGGTCTGGCCTTCGCACCGAGCTCCCTCCAGCTGACCAGGGAGGTGGAGAAGCACCCTCACCTCTTGGTTTGGGGTCCCTTGGTTCTCTCTCACGTGGATGTGTCCCACCACCCCAGCCACGCTCGTCTCGCCCGGCCTCCTGCGGCCAAGTCCCCTCCCAGCGAACACCCCGGGCGTTCGGGATCTACTGTGCTCCACGGGCTTCACCGCAAAGTGAAGCAGCGGATGCGCTAAGCGGCATTTTAAATTCTTAAGATTTTTCCCTTTGCAGATAAAAGTTGCCTTGCAAGGTGACAAGCAAAGCAAGCAGACTGCCCAGAAACCGGCAACTTCTGTTCTCTTTTAATTGCTCTATTCTCCATAAGAGAAAAGAATGATCGGTGGTCAGGGGACAAATGCCCGCTCAGAGATGGATTTTTGCATCTATCCCTTTTTAATCATTTATGGAAGAAGAGTAATAGGCCAGATACAGCACTAATTTTTATTGTAAACTACTCTGGGAACATATTTTGCTCAGAGCCATTAGCAGAGAAGGCAGATTAACTGGAAAAGCTAATGGTACAGCGCAGTATAAATATTTACATAAATGTTTGACTAAATCCGTTATTAACAGGTCAAATTTCCTCCACATTTTTCACCTTTTGTTATGAGATTTTTAATGGGCTGATACCTTTCCAGGCTCTAAAAGCTCCCTGAGGGCGGGGGAGCTGCCCCCCCAGGATCCCAGCTCTCGCTGCCGTGCCGTTTCCAGCGCGTTGGCATTTGCACACAAGGAATATCCTTAAATCCCTGCGCCTCTGAGCGGGACGGCGATGCCCCAGGGAGGGGAGCGCGGCGAAGGGGGCTCTGGGGCGGCCCCGTTGCCATCCCCCCTGCCCAGTGGCCCCCGCCGAGCGGGGCAGGACGCCGGTGCCGCAGCCGACCCCGGGCGCACGGCGCGGTTGGGATCAGGCGGCGGGCGCTGGGAAGGGGGGGGGTCTCTTACAAGATCGAGCGGTCCTCTCTTCGAGCAGTGCAAACGTTACCCACTCCCCCCCCTTTCCTTTCTCTTTTTTCCTCGACATAACTCTGAGGTTAATAACGACCATTAAACACACCCAAGATCAATACCTCCCCAAAATCTCGGAAAACGTGTGCTTTAGTTCAAGAAACCGGAGGTTGCTCTGGGGCCCTATTACAGTTTTACAGCCTTGAATTTATTGGACAGTCAAACTCTACACTCAGACATCAGAGTGAAGGTCTGGCAAACTCAATCCATCAACTGTATTATCAAGTGGATCCAGCATTTTGCTCAGAAGCAGGCTGAAAAACGTGCTTTAGCCTCATCAATTTTCCATTTCGTCCATCCAGTAAAAACAGCGAAGATTATGGGAAATCAACGCTGGGCTCACTTACAAATTCCCCATTTAACACGGCTTTGATGAACATCTCGGACCCTCCCGGTGCCACGGCCGGCCCAGCTCAGCCTGCCAGCCACGCCTGCACCCGAATTAACGCCCTGAGCACGGGGGCCGCCCCCCCCGTCCCCGTTCCCGTCCCCATCCCCGCAGGCAGCCCCCGCTGCGCCCACCCGCCCCCGGCAGCGGTTCTGCTTGGGTTTTTGTAGGGTCTCCCGCTGAGGTCAGCTGGCCGCCCGCGCGTCGCTCTGCACGCGCACACAAATGGCCCCCACCGACGGACGCTTGTGTCCCGTCCCCCCCCCAGACCGATCCGAGTGACGGGCACGGGGACTGGCTGCTCATTGCTCCCCGTCGGTGCCTTCCACTGCTGCTCCTTAGGAAAAATCTCACGGTTATTTGTAAGAAAGGGATTTCCAAGCCACTGCGTCCGCACTGCTGCAAGCGCGCAACCCACGCTTGGGGACAAAGCTCCGCGCTCTGCTCACCCAGGGCATGGCCTCCGCCAGCGTCCCGCAGCCACGGCGGCAGTCCTGCTCGAGCACGAGTGCTCCGACAAGCTTCCAGGGGCAATGCCGTGAAACGAAGGAGGGAAATGTCTGCCTGGACAAAACCAGGGCACAAAACCCCATCCCGAATCCTCCAGCAGACAAGGATTCAGCTCCTGCGCTGCGTTTCACCGGTGCCCGTGCCGCCGGTCCCGCTGCAGCGCGGGCGGCAGACGCACGGAGGGGCCAGGAGCGCGACGGAACAGCGCGGTGAAGAGAGGAGGGAGCGGCGAAAGCCCTCCGGCACCCGCCGCCGCGGCCAGAGCGGGACAGCGCGCGCAGCCCCCGAGCCTTCGCCCCCCACGGAGCCCGCCCGGCCCGGTAAGCGCGAGGGGCGTCTGCAGGCCACGCGGTTTTGTCGCGTTCCGTCACACGTTCGCCATTGCAACCCGTTGCTCGTTTCGTGTGTAAGCATCATAAAAAAGAAGTTTGAAAGTTTTTTTCCTAAAAATCATAAAACTATTATAGCAAACTAGAATGAATTTTCTAATTCTAATCTTCATTTTACAAATTACCTATTATTACATCCTATAAAGGAAAAAAGCCCCTTACGTTGTTCCTTGCTGGATGATCATTAACTCCGCCTGGCGCTGGAGGAGGTCTTTGGCATTCCGTTCGTGCAGGGATGGGAGTAGGTGAGGACTCCCAACTCATTTGAAGGTCAGCGAGATGATGACTAGTGTCTGAGATCTGCTTTATCTCCATCAGGGGATTTTTCCCCTCCATACACCAATTTGCTAAGCTAACATAACGATGCCGATCTTTGCGATTAACCAAATTACAGCTGGTCATAACGCATACATTTTTGATGGGAACCTTAATGTCTACAAATCAATCAAACACAGACGAACAAGACGGGCAAGTCGCACAGGCTTAGTCCCCCAGAAGATGCGCAGTAAGCCGAATGCCTGGACATTCATTTTGTAAAAGATTAAAAGGGTTAAGCACAGCCTATGGCAAAGTCCATCCGCAGAGACTCGTTCCTGGCGGGGAATGCAGCAGACCCAGCCCTCGTCTGACGAGAGCCCCCGACGCCGCTGCTGGGGAGAGCGGGCGTCAGTCGCCCGCCCCCAAACACCCCAACACCGCCCGGCGCAGCAGGCGAGGGGCGTAGGGCGCGGCGTGGCCGTCCCAGCGCCTGGAGTCACCGCGTGGCTTCTGGACGCCGCCAGCCCAAGCAGAACCAGCGCAAAAGCAAGCACGCGGTAAACTCCCAGGATACCACTAACGCTTCCCCAGGCAACGCCAGCACCAGAGCCACCCATCGAACACGGTAACCGAGGCTGCGGCCCGGGGCACGCAGACCCCAGCGCGTTGGTGTCTGCTGGGACACCACCTTCTGCGTTCCTTCAAGGCAGATGAACGGTCGTCCACCAAATTTGGGGGCTTGTACCCGTTAGGGCTAGTGGATAAAGCTACAGCCAAGGGTTGCTCTCCCCCCCCTTCCCTTGTGCTCACACTAATGTTCACGGGGGGGTTTCGGGCACACTGCAGGGCACCAGCCCCCCTCCGTGCTGCCCATGTTGGGGACTTGACCTCTGGCACTGGCAACTCACCAAATCTCCAACTTCAGGGTTCTTTTCACCACAATCAGCAACGCCTTTTCTGACTACGATTGCTCTGCCCCTGGCTACCTTTCCGTTACCTAATTCTGCACAGCGGCCGCGCGTCCTGGCGAAGGTGGCCACCCTCGCCCACCCCTCGCCGCTCCCCTGCCCTGCCCCTCGTCTCACACGGGAGCGTGGGCACAAGGAACCGGCCGTCATCGCCACGAAGCCATCGCCACGAAGCCATCGCCGTGCTGCTCACGCTTCCTCCGAGTTCATCACTTCCCAGGCCATTAACATAAAAACCCCCTTATCAAGTGAAAACGTTGGGAAAGGTGGATGGGAAACAACAGGCAAGCGCCGTTATCTCCTCAACGTCGTGTTGCTCCTCTGCCACAAGAGATTTACTGCAGGAAAGGGGACGTCGCCAGCCGAGCCCGGAACGCTTAGGAAAGCTGAGCGTCCCGGAGCAAGGGGCTCACCGCCGCAGCCGTGGGTGGGCAGGAGCTGCCGCCCTACGCTCTAACGATTTTGGGTTTCTCGCGTGTCTCCAGGGAACCTGGGAGGGGCTTTCACGCTCTTCGCTCAGTTCTCAAACCTGTGGCTGTTCTCATCAATAAAAGATTGGGTTTACTCACTGTGGCAACCGTATAATGAAAAACAGATGCAGCTATGTAATATTTCTCTTTAATTACTATTTGTGGGGCGAAAAAGAAGAATTAATTACTCTGCATTGTTAGAACTGAAGGAACCACCTGCTAATTACAGTCTTGATTTTCATTCAGGTGATGTCGCACAACGTTCTATTAATCCCAGTAAATATTAGCCCTAGTTTTAATCATTTTTTTGTCTTCCTCCCTGCCTGAAACATCCACCCGATGGGGACAGGCGCACCTAAGTTACAGAGTTACGGCTTTTCCCTCTCAAACACCCAGTCCAGAGATATAAAACAGCTTTTTTTTTTTTCCTTAGAATGAAAGAAGAGTCTTTTTTTTTTTTTTTCCCTGCTGAGCTATTTTCTCTTGCAGCAAGTTTGGGTTTAGGACTTACAGGCAAACAGTGTGAATTCAAGGACAACCTAGTCCTCCGTTATTTATTCATACTGTCCTTCAAAGCCAACCCGCTCAAGAATTCGCAAACCTTTCTTTATTGGAAACGCGTGTACGTAAGCCTGTTAAATATCAGCCTTGCTAACGAGCTTCCGGACGGCCGATTCTTAATTCCTGGCAGGGGTCTGGTATCCAAATCTTACCAAAAGAGAAGCAGCGCACAGGACCCCCTGGCCCCAAGGAGCTGCGCTGGCACTGGCTGAGCGCGCGCGAGGCGCAGGAGGCTCGGCGCTGCCCACCGACGCGCGGCCGGGCACTCGGCAGATCCTCGCCGTTACCTGCAAGAGCGTCGCTTGCCAGAGCACTCGAGGGAAGAAGGGGAGGCTCTTGTCAGAACAAATACAGTCAACCAGAGTGAGAGGCTTTCACCAATTAACTGATAAAGTTGCTTTTTTATTTTCTTTCTCCCCTTTCTCCCCCTTCTCCTCCCCCCCCCCTTTTTCAGCAGCCCTCCGGGATCGCGGGGCGGCGAGCGGCAGGCCCTGTCTGCAGAGCGCGATGACATTCACCCTGGGAAACGCGGGGCCGTCTCCCTCCTCCCCCTCCAGTTCGGCAGCTGGCACCGATGGCACACGAGTCACATCCCGCCCGCGCGCCCCGGCGCCCCCGCGGCCAAGCGCTCGGCGCAGCGGAGCCCAGCGAGCCCGGGCGCCGCGGGAGGCGACTCCCCACCGCGCCGCCACCGCGGGGACAGGAGGCCGGTGGCACCGCCGCGGTTCGGGCCGCACCGGCCATCGCCCCCGACGCGCCCCGCAAGGCGACGGCCCCGCAGCGTGCGCCGGCCTCGAGGCCACGGGCGCCCACACCCGCGGAGCCCGCGCCCGAGGGGGCGAGCGACGGCTGATCGCCGTCACGAAAAGCAGCGTTTTGCTGCTGGACAATGTGGCCTCGCTGGAAACAAAACTCTGTTGCCCATGCTAGTGCTGATTGGAAAAAAAAAAAAAGAAAGTGTTTTGAAAAAACCCCCTGGAAATACACCTTGAATCTGTCAAACTGTTCTGATGTGACTTGACTGGAGAGGAGACTGGGAGGGGGCTGGCTTTGGAACGGTTTCGTACTTTGAAGGTAATTGTGCTGTTATTTGTCACTGAAATCATTAGAGAACCCCAGCCGGCACAGAGCAGTGCCCTGCGCTCTGCAGACATCAATATTCAGTAAGAATACAATCGATCGAAGCGCTGATTTACTTTAACAGAATGGTTTTACTGCACCAAAGCAAAATCATTTAAAAACATTAACAGCCCAGTAAACCTGGGGGAGGAGGGTTGTTGTTTTGTTCCAAACTGGAACAAAATTTCAAGGCTGTTAAACCCCCCCAAACCAATTCTGTTTAAGCTGTTTGTTTAAACATTTTTAAAAAGTTAACTGAATTCCCAGTCATGTCCTGAAATTAGTATCAATCAATCCAGCACTCCAGCAAATTCATCGGCTGTGTGGGATACTAACCCCGGCCGGCCGAGGGAATAACCCGCTGTCAAAAATCCTTTGGACGCCTCTCCGCAGTCCTGTACTGACCTCCCCAGTCATTAAGAGCAGAGCCACAACCTGGCCGCCTCCTTCTGACATCAACGGACTTGAAAGAGCAAAAAAAAAAAAAAAAATCTATCAACTGCAGAGGGCAGCTGGAAAACAAGGCTTTACCTTCCCTCTCTGTGCCAGCACCCGCCGCCCGACAGCCCCCCGTGAACCCAGGTAAGAGCCGACTGCCCGCGCTGGCTCGGGGCGCGGGACCCGGAGCTCCCAGCTCTGCCCAGCTCAGGCAGAAAAGCCGTCTCCCCGATTTTCACTTCCCCATCTATTGACGTTCCAGCTTCAGAGCGGCTCTGCCTCCCTTGACACCGCAGTCGCTTCAGAGCGGGGGCTGCCCTGCCCCACTGTGCCCCCGGCGAGCTCAGCCGGGGATGGCCCCGCTGCCCCAGGTCCTCCTCCTCCTCCGGCAAGTGTCGGCTAGCTCCTGCCCTCGCCTCCTCCCAGTGCAGCTCCCACCTCTGTCCTGCCCTTTGCCACCAGGCAAGGCAACAGCTTGCTTAAAAAAAAAAAAAAAAAAAATCAGTAGCAAGGGCACTCAGATAAGTTTCATTTCATAACAAGACACGTGAAACCCTTTGACAGCAGCGGTTGGGGGTTCTTGGGGTTCTGGTTTGACACCCCCCCACACACACCCCCCCGCCCCACGGCAGCAGCTAACCCACTGCCACCGCTCCTCCCGGCCTCCCACGCTCCACCACGACCCTGCAAAACGAGTGCCCCGACTTTGGACCCGAGGCCAGCAATCCCGCACGACGCAGCCGTGCCGAAACGGTGGGGAAGGGGAAGCCATCACCTATTCCGTTGCCGTCACTTCTTTCCTCTGCCTCAGCTCCTAGCACAGATTTTTATGCCCAAGGAACTAAGAAACACCGATAACGCAGGGGGAAACCCAAGTGCTCACCGATGGCTGGAAGCACAGCACAGACTGACCGCAGCTCCCCGGCGCTGGACACCCCAGCCCACGAGTGCACAACCCTCGCCGGTGCCTGCTGCGCAGAGCCGCCCCCCGGTCACCCCCCGGTCACCCCGCTCCGCGCATTCATCGCGCTGGCAATTCAGAGCACGGATACGGCGTTACGGGGGGGCTGGGAAGCGCTGCAGTCTGCAACACCCGCGTGCCTTGAGCAGCCGCGACGCTCCGCCGCCGCACGGGCGCCGCGCCGCCACGCACGGGGGCATGCTGTCGGGAGAGGCCGCTTCCGAGGCGCAGCCGCATCAGCGTTCGTCCTAATGAACTCTCTGGAGGATCCGTCACAGCCGGCAGAACATCACAGAGAGCTTCGCCTCCAATAACGCCGAGACAGCGAGCGCCGTGGTGACATCCACGGGACAGGCTCTGATCTGCGGCGCTGCGGGGCGAGGCCGCGATAGTCCTGGTTTATCAGTTATTCATTGGGTTAAGCCTGTTCCTTTCATCTCCGCAGCAGCATTTGAAGTAGGATTCATGGAAAAGAACTTTAAAGATGTCCTCCAAAGTTATTAGAGATAATAATTGAAATAGTTCTTTTGGCTGACAATAAAGTCAATGGCTAAAATTATTCAAGCTTTTAAAATCAGATAATAAACCAAGTCTCTTCCTACCAGTAATCAGCTCATTTGGTTGCAAAGATCTTTGTAATAACTTCAGCTTGATTAACTCCGGTCTAGTTACAGGAGGTTGTTCAGTGCTGCGTAGCTTGGGGAGGGGATGGGGGGTGTTGGTTTGTTTGGGGTTTTAAGTGGTAGCGACACGAGGGAAGAGGAAGAGGGATGGGATGAAGAAGAGGGATGGGACGGGGAAGAGGGAGGGGACCCATTTTCGCCCGTGGGCAGCGGGCGCGCCTGGCACACCTGCCTGGAACGCAGCCCGGCTTTCTGAAAGAGGTAAAACGAAGAAGATGGGGGAGGAAGGCTGTCGCCCCTCTGGTTTCCCCCAGCACCGAGTTCTTGGGCTGTGAACCGTCCCCCTGAGAGACCACAGCTCCCGAGCAGGGAGAGGCCAGCGCCGGTACGGCCCCGCGGCTCAGCGCCGGCACGGCTGCCCGGGGGGGCTGCGGCCCTGCCTGGAGGCGTTTTAGGACACCCCCTGTCAGGGACCGCAGCGGCTCTCCCCAGCGGGGATACAGGGGCCCTGGGGCGGCGTGTGGCCCTGCCGGCACAGCTGGGAAGGGAAACTGCAGGTAATTCAGAAAGCCTGGAAATTGTGCTGGATTTCGAGGAGACCATACTGGAAAGCTGGACAGCAACACCCACCAAGCCACCGCGCTTCCACCGAGCCACCGCGCTTCCACCGAGCCACGGCGCCTTCGCCTGCCCCCGTCAGCTCAGTCGGACGCACCCGAGCGCCGGCGGCTGATCCGTGCGGGGAGCCCGAGCCGTGCCGTGCTGGCCCGTGGCTGGTGCCGAGGAAGACCGAAAAGAGCCCTCGCTTATCTGAATAGCACGGTACCAAGGAATGACGCTCCTTTGGGAA
This sequence comes from Butorides virescens, assembly GCA_017310255.1. Classification (NCBI taxonomy): domain Eukaryota; kingdom Metazoa; phylum Chordata; class Aves; order Pelecaniformes; family Ardeidae; genus Butorides; species Butorides virescens. Next base: position 12,918 of record JADKXX010008729.1, read on the forward strand.
AACCAGCGTCCCACGGCTCCGCGGGAGCGGCCGCTGGACTGGTCACACCCGCAGAGCAGCGCAGCCTGGCCTCGACGGGGCGCATTTCTCTCTGCCCCATCGCTGTATTTGTGCCACTCGGGGAAGCTCACTCACAACAGGCACAGATCTCGGGGGGAGCGACCATTCCCCAGTGGATCGTCTGCAAAGTGCCCCCCCGGCGCCGTGGGCGGGTTCTCCATGCCAGCTCACCCCTCCCGTGTCCCAGCTCACCCCTCCCATGTCCCAGTTCACCCCTCCCGTGTCCCAGCTCACCCCTCCCGTGTCCCAGCTCACCCTTCCCCGTGTCCCAGCACGGCAATCGTGCCTTAGACGCTTAGGACCCAGCTGCAGCCCCTACCCCCGCCGTCCCACCAGCAGGAGACCCCCACTCAGCGAGCGCCCGATAGCCACAACGGGCGTCCCCAACAGCTCCCAGACTATTCCCTACGTCCCGCTGGGAATACCGGCGTTTGCCTTCCCATTCACGACGGACGCCCGCCGAGGTCAGCAGCGCTTGCCGCGCTGGTTGCTCCCCGCAGGGACCCTTCCCCTTCTCCCCTTTTTTCTTCGTTCCTTTGGCAGCTCCTTCCCTCCCTGTGCCTGCTCTTTTTGATGTTTTCTGCTCCTTCCCCCTCCACCTCCCCAGCTGACGACAAACGGAGCGCATAGGATTTCAAGTCACACTATCACGCCCAAGATATTTGAACGACTCTGTAATTAGTCCAAACCAGTGCCATCGTTTCTTTTTGAAAAGAGCAATTTTATATAAATTGCAACCACAACCCAGTTTCCAGAGAAACAGATACTCAAGTTGAGGATCCAAATTCCAGCCCCATGCCGCAGCCCCTTCCTCCCTCGGCGCGGGATGCAAGCCCACGTAACAGAGCACAGCCTGAAGCTGGCACGGAATAACGCCCTCACCCTCTCCATGGCCAGCGAGGGACACGCCACCGGACGCGCTGTGCTTCACAGGCGCCAAAGCCAGCGCCAGCGCCCTGGGACCAGCGGTGCTGGGATCCATCCCCTTCTCCCCCCGCCCCCCTGGGAGCGGCGCGGTGCCAGCGGAGGAGGCGCCGTCCCCCCCCGGGCTCTGCAAGCAAACGCTGCTGGGGCTTTGCAGCCCCCACCCTTGCCCCTCATGTCTTTGCTCTCCCCTCCACCCCGACGGAGGGGTGCCCGACAGGAGCTCGTGCAGCCTCCTGGGGGATTAAAGCAACTTAGCAAGGGGAAGATGTCCTCGTTTCATGATCTCCCCATCCCCATCAACCTGACGGCAGGTCTCCAGCAAGTCATTAAAGGCTAAAACGTAGTGGGGGTGGGAAAGCCGGTCACAGCCACCGCGAGCCCGTTCCACAGCTTACCTGTCGGCTGCAATCAGGCGTCGAGGAATTCCTCTGCTGCAGACCTAAAAAAAAAAAAAGAAAGAAAAATCAATCACCATCATCCTGATGTGAGAAAATCCCCAGTGCTCCAGACGTGCCGGGTAATTCATCACTTCCTCGTAACACAGATCAGTCCCTTGCTCCCAATCAAAAATAAAACCACCAAGAATGGAACATATGGAAGGCAGCCCTGCCTCTGGGGAGCACTTCCAACCCCTTCCCCCCCCAACCCCCCCCACAGTGACACCGGGCAGCCCACCCCAAGGAGCCAAGCCCGTTTCAGTCTTTAAAAGAATACAAACTGGGGGGATGACTGGGTCACTAAAGCAAGGCTTGTCTGGGGTTAGGAGCAAGAAAGCTCTGGAGACAGCCCAGGGCTGAGTCTCTGAGGACTTTGGAAGAGCCGAAGCCCCCTCCACCCCCCCCGAAGCAGAGCCCCCTCACCAGCAAGAAGCCAGTTTCCAGCTGCAGTTACCCCAGTCTCTCAAGGACGGAGGCCGAGGCCGTCGCCGCCCCGCATTTACACACACACACACACACACACCCCCCGCTCTGGCAGGGAGCTGGGCTCCCCCCGGCCCACCGCCCCGCTGCCCCCCGGGCTGCAGAGGGACACGGAGCCCACCTGAGCTCCCGCCGGGCTCCCGAGCGGCCTCACGCTGGGTCTGCCCAAGGGACCCCAAGGGGGCTGAGGAGGGGCTGGAAGGACCCCCTGGGGAAGGCAGCCCAGGCGGGAGGGCTCAGCCCCACGCAGGATGCCAGGCGGAGCCCAAAGCAGCGCCGCTGCGCCCCTGCTGCGCCGCAGGTGACCCCGATCCCCGCGTTGGCACCTGCAGTTGGGAGGCAGCCTCGGGGGGGGGGGGCTCTGGGTCTCAAAAGCCGTCTTTCCTTTCCTTTTTTCAGGCTCCCTAAGCAGCAGAAACACAAATGCAGGCAAAGAAACTGCAAACCCTGCCTTGCCTTCCCCACGGCTTGTTTCGGAGAAATAAAGCAAAGATCCCTTCAAACCCCCACGTGTTTCCAGCTTTTCCTCACTGCCTGAAGGAATGCCCTGCCCCCAGAACCCCCCCATCTGCTGAACACTGCAGGAGCTGGGGCTGCTCCTCCCTCACCCCCTTAATGAGCTGCCCTGCAGCTCACCTGCCCCCCCCCACCTGCCCCCCCTCTATCAGCTCTCCATTTGCTCATCATTGCCGGCAGCTTTGTTTAAGGGAGATTTGCTCCTTTCCTGCCAAGCTTCTCTTGCTGCTCGACCCCGCAGCGAAGTTCCCTGTCACAGCAAACACCGCCTGCCCGGGCCGCCTGCGCGAGAGCGGGGTACGTGGGGAACAAACGGGCCGCGTCGCCATGCCCCTGCTTTGCGACTTCTCCTTCGCCCCAGTGCGGCCCCCCCGCCGGCGGCCCCCCCGTGTTGGGCAGAAGCCATGATCTGTACGGGGACACCGTGGGAGAAGCGGCAGAGGTGGGACGTGAGCACTGTTTATGTGAAGCAGCAGGTGGTGAAATGACATCATCTGCGATGTCATACATGCATATGTGTATTTATAGAGCAATGCCACCCAGGCTATAGGAGATCACATCTCGGGGGCGATGCTTCCTGCTAGTTGGGGGGGGTCCATAAACCATGTGACAAGTTGAGCGCGTTTCTGGCTGCTATGTCTCAAGAACAAAACATTTAGGTGTAGATTTCCATCTCAAACCTTATGTGAGCAGAAACAAAAAGGCAATAATTTGTGCTAAAACTCATCAGAGAGGACGTAAAGAAATCATCGTCACTTTGTCACATGAGGTGTTTGCCAGACGAGTGCTCTGCAGCCGGAGCTGTGGCCGCAACGCTTCCAGGCGGCCTTTCCGCAGGGAGGATTCCCTGCTCGGGGGGTGGGAAGGGGGGGCCTTGGCCGCAGCAGCACGCGCTGCCTTGCCTGCGCTGCCTTGCCTGCACTGCCTTGCCTGCGCTGCCTTGCCTGCGCTGCCTTGCCTGCGCCTGCGCCGGGCGTAAGCCAGAGCTTTGCTCTCCCAACGTCCCGTCCCGTCGCCTCTCCAAGGGCTCACGTCCATCCCATCCCATCACCTCTCCAAGGGCTCACGTCCATCCCATCCCATCGCCTCTCCAAGGG
>JADKXX010008730.1:0-33639 GCA_017310255.1 Butorides virescens
CCTCTCCAAGGGCTCACGTCCATCCCATCCCATCGCCTCTCCAAGGGCTCACGTCCATCCCATCCCATCGCCTCTCCAAGGGCTCACACCGCAGCGGTTCACCGGTGCTGTAACCTGCAGCCAAATCTGAAGGCCTTTCCTCTGGAAATCCGGCCAAATCTGAAGGACGCTGCCGATGCTCTGAACACCCAGCTGGGAAGGCGCCGCTGCAGCCCTGGGCTGGGGGTGCCGCAGGTACCGGTACCCGCGAGCTGTGGGTCATCGCCCCCGCGGTGAGAATCGCGTTGTTCGGAGCCCGCTCGGCGCATCCTCGGCTGCTCCGCGCGCGCTTGGTTGGGTGGTAACCGGCCATCTGGAAGAGGAGAATTCGGGCAGCGCCTCTGCAAACTGGTGGTGTGCTTGAAAATGGCTCCTGGCCTTTAAAGGCAGAGAGAAACGGCTTTGAGTGCACATTAATTTAAAATGTAATTTTCATCCTCGGCGTAGGACTCACGTGGGATTTATGCTATTAAATATTAAATACCAAGACCTTTATGCAATGAGGCGGCCTTATTGAATGAAGTGATCTCAAACAACGGAACCACAGGCTTTGCAGACGTCAACCATACACAGGTTTCAGAAAGTACCGCAGGGCGGGGACGCGTCTTTCGGGCTGGCTCACTGGAGGAGCCCTGGCCCGCGGCCGGGGGTAACCGCGGACCGAGCAAGACGTCGGCAAGACTTGCACATGAAATACGGCGTTTCTGGAGTTCAGCTCGCTTTCCCAGTTGAGTGCAGTCCAACAGCAAATCACAATTCCTTTTGCTGCTTTTTTTCCCCCTCACATTGCTCGCTAGGGAATTATTTTGGACATTCGGCGTGAGAATGGCGATTGCTTCACAGAGACCGGCTGTCGGAGCGGCCCGGTGCTGACTCCATTCCACGTCTGGATGAGAGCCCAAGCGCTTCTTGAGCGATTACAGACATTGCCTGCTAATTAACACTGGTGCCACTAAACCTCAGTTCCCCACAGCGTGCACATAAACAAGCACAACGGAGCCCCAGACACGGACGATATAAATGGGCTGCACCGAATTCACCGATTTTATTACAGCGGTCATCCTTGGGAGGGAAGAGGGAACGCTGCCCAAGGCCCAGCGGCTGGGCTTCAAGGGACTCGGTTTCCCTCCTCCCTGGTCTTAGCCCTGTTCCTCAGCTCCTCAAACCCTACATCTCCAAATTCAGGCGCCCAGCTCCATCCAGCGCCGTCCAGCACCGCTCCCCCGTTCCACGACGAGGAGGAGTTGGCGTTTCCGATGCGAGGCCGCGGGTTTCCCGCTGGTGCTGCGAGAGCCGCGGCGGCACGCGGGGACACCTTGCTCTCGTGCCGTGAGCCCCTTCCCCCTCTCGCCTTGCCTTTCTGGAGCCATCACGGCACCCGGCTTCCCGCACTTCCAGCTGGCGAGGAAATGGGAAAAGACCGTTCTGGGGCGCGGCGCGAGAAGTCGCTATTCACCGCCCTTGTTCAGAACAACCCCAGGACAATCAGGGAGTGAAAATGATCTCTCTGGCATTAGTTCTTGCTCTCCAGTTGACAGGAAGAGCAGAGGTTCTTTCTTCAGTCTTAAATGTTCATTCCTAGCACTGTGATGTGCTTTGTCACGTAAAGTTTCTCAAATTTAACGAATAGCGTGTGTTACCCTTGGCTCCTCTCAGGGTTTAAAACAACGGAATGCAGTGGTTATTATCCCACTTCACAGCCTGGCTGGTACAAGGCCAGTTAACCCACCGCTGCGACCGTAGAAGGTCCAGGGGCTGGTAACGGCGATGAAGAGGGACTGGTAACGGCGATGAAGAGGGACTGGTAACGGCGATGAAGAGAACTTCGTTGGTTTAACTGGGCCGTATCTGACCTGTTAGCCTGGATTTCAGAACAGCTGCTCAAAGGGAGCCCGGCGAACAGCTCAGCGTAAGCACAGATTAAGAACCTCCTCGACACGACGGAGACTGGCACTGCTCATTCTATCTGAAGTTCAGGCACTGAAATATTTCCCTAACCCAAAGCGCTCAAGGCTCCCGTGACAAACTCAGCACGGGAGCAGGTGGGAGCTCCTCGCTGTTGGTGCAGAAGGGGCTGCTCCCGTGTTCCACCAATTCACTGGCGTTTTCTTAGCAGAGAGAGGAGAGTTTGGGCAAGGTCCTTGGGGAACATGCTCGCCTTACAGAAATAGAACAAGAAGAAAAAAAAACCTCTTTCCTAGGTTCTTGAAATGGACTCAATGTTCAGAGAGGAATTTTTAGAACGGAAGACTAATGTGATGAAAAGTAATTGGAAACCTGTTAGAACTGCTTTAAAAGGTTGTCTTTGGGGACACCATCCATGTAAGAGGAAATAAAGAAGCCTAAGAGCCTGCAGGGTAAGTAACCTTGGATAAAGCCTGTTTGTGCAGCCCCGGGAGCCAGCCCTTCCCCGGCAGCGGCCGAGCCGCGCTCCTCTCCTCCGGCCCCAGCTCCGCCTGCTCACACGGCCGAAATTCTCCGTCCGTCCGTCCCAGCTCCTGCGACAAAGCCTGGGCAGCAGCAACGCAGGCGCCACGCAGCGATGGAATCACGGACACTTGTACGATGTCTGTTCGAGGGAGCGGCGGCAGGAATTCCGCGGTACCGGGCAGCGCCGTGAGAACGAGATTGCAAAACACCAACGTGGTGGACGAACGCCGCGTACCTGTGCAGCCACCCACCTCCGCCGCTCCCGTCGCATCTGCTTACAGCCCACAGCCTGCAAAGGAGACAGCCAGCCAAAGAGGCAAGAAAAGTAATTTACAAGGCCAAAGGAGCGCATCGCGCTTTGGGCTCTAACAGCCTGAGCTCTGCTCTGAGCGGCGTTGGTAGCGGCACCGGGGGCACCAGGGAGGGCTTCCCACCAGGGCCTTACGCTGCTCGGTGGCCATATGGCTGAGTGGTATTTTGCTCTTTTTTATTTTACGGCTGGAGAGATCGGAGTTTTCCGTGAAGAGCTGGCAGGCAGAGCAGACAAAATTCCCAAGGGATTCTCCCGTTCTGGCAGCTCGCTGCAAGGAGAGCCCCCGGAGGGCTCTGGCAGATGAGAGCCGTCTGGAGCACCAGCGACGCGCCCCGTGACGCCCCCTGCACCGCGACTGCATCGCGGCCCCGGAGCCTCGAGGGGACGGGAACCGCGCTCGGCGGGCGCCGCCTGGTCGGGCGGGGGCGCGTGCAGGAGCCCCGGCCCCGCGCCCCCGTTAGCGGCCGTTGTTACCCCGCTGCGCTTCGGTGGAGGATAACGGCGTTTCCTTCCCTTCTGGCTTTTGCCTTACAACATCCACTCCAGCCAAATAAAATATGTATGTTATTTCAGGCTTCTGTACAAAAAAAAAAAAAAAAATAGATAGCAGTAGAATGAAAATATTCCTGTGCAGGGACAGAGGCAGGAAGCCCAACCGAGAGCGGGGGTCCTGAAGCTTTGTTTCCCAGCCCCCCTGGGGAAGACGGGAGAGACGCAGTGCACTAAAACGGGCAGCATTTCACAACGCCCGTCTCTACCCTGGCAGCGCCGGGAACCCCGCGGCTCGCTCTCGCTTGCGAGCTTCCCCCCCGCGGTGGAGCACGCAGCCGCGGGCCAGGGCTGAGCGCCCGAGAGCGTCGCCGCAGCAGGGAGGCACCCCCGGACCGCGGGACGCCCCCCGCCCGCCCGCTTTGCCGACGGAGACACCAAAGCTCGTGGGGAAGCGGCCGGGCCGGCCCTGCTGGCGAGGATCGTGCCCAGGACTGCGGAGCAAACGTCTTCTGGTCCCTCCTTCGTTTTACAGAAAGCTTCACTTCTGGAGGCAGCCTTGGGTTTGCAAGGTGTTGCACTAAAGAAAACGTCTTCCTGGCAAACCAGTGCGGCACGTTCCCTGGGAAAGCGAACAATTCCAATGGGCAGTGCAAAATAACGGATGCTCCAAGAGAAGCAGTTTGACAGCAAACGCTTGATTTGAATTCAAAGAGAAAAAAAAAAATGGCTGAGTCCAAGCAAGCCTGTTGACCATGAAGTAGACTTTGCTGTAGCTGAAGTGAAAAGGCCAATTCATCACGCTGTAACGAGAACCTCATTGTCATTCATCTTTTATGTGAACATTTGCAGGCAAGAGTCTGGATGTCAGGGGAAAGCCCTGTAATTAATTTATCTCTGCTGTGTAAAAGGTAACAGATCTGAACGATGGGTTCTGTTCCAGCACAGCTGCCTCAGATAAAAATCAAGCAGATTATTTACGTCTGATTTCCACCTTCCTTCAAAGGAAAAATAAATAGCTGCAGAAAACCCAGAACCATGACAAATACACCGTTTGGAAGGCGGAACGCAGCAGAAGGCTTCCTCCGAGGAGTCGTACCGGCAAGAACGACTGAAACCCTGGGGGCGGGGGGAAGTATAATTTGTTTGCAATGGGAAAATTTTATCATCTAGCCCGAGGCATCACGTTAGGATTAAGACCAAATAATGGAGGCAGTGATCAAAGTAATTTGGCATGGGTAATTTGCCCTCAACATATTCAGAAGACGACGTCAAGGCTCCCCACAATTCCAAGCCCTGGCTTGCTCTCTGTTGTGATTGCTTTAATCAAGGCCCTTTATTTCTTTCGAAAGCACAAGAGGTGCTGGAGGACCCGATGCCCGCTGAATGTCAGCAGAATTTGTGCGTTTAACAGCGATTTCTGCCTTTTGACCTGGCTCCCTCCTACGGCGCCAGCGGCCTTGGTTTGTGGCAGGGAGGCGGGGGCTCGTGCTGGCACCCCCGGCGCAGCCCTCCCCGCTCTTGTGCTCCGCAGGGTGAGAGTCCCGGGGCGTGCCGGCAGCTCGGGGAGCCCTCCGGACCCCGGCTTTCGCGGCGGCACGCCGGTGAGCGCCCCGAGGCAGGCAGCCGAGGGGCTGAGCGCGCTGATGGCGCCGAGCTCTTGGCGAGGGCGACCCCGGGGCAGCACCCGCGGCAGCACGCGTGCCAGCCAGGACTCGCGCAGCCTGGCTGCGGCACGGGCGGGCTTTGTGGTTGGGCTGGGGTTTTTGGGGAGCGTTTGGCAGTATTTTGGGCTGCTGTGGGATCAAGACCATGCAGACACCTTTACAAAATGCAGTAGAACTGCGTTGTGTAGTTACAATTACAATTATTTCCCACGGCAGACAAACTGGATGGACCAGGTTTAAGACAGACGCCGCACTGAGGGACGCAACGCTGATGCGGATGCCCAGGCAAGGGCGCTCTCCCGCGGGACAGACAGAACGCCAACTGACAGAGACCGCACGGCGCACTCCGTGTATCCTACACCAGCCAAACGGAAGGGTCTGTTGGAGACCTGCGGCCAAGAACCACCCCCAGCGCGCTCGGGGAGGCCAGGCGATGCAGAGGGAAGGACAGCAGCCCACCGAAGGCACGGGATGTCCCTGTCCCGTCACGCTCAGCTCCCACCGACGCGCAGGGCCTGATCTGGGGGAGCTTTGCCAGTGCTGGGGAGCAAGAAACCCCTCACCCGTGCAGATGGGCGCGGGCTGGACGAAAGCGTTCGCAGAGGCTTGCCCTTCCCACTGCCCCGGCACGAGCTCACCACCCCCCCGCCCCTCGGCTCAGCTTCTGAAGGCAACAGCTCGCTTGGCTCCGCTGGGCATCGCGGTCAAAGCTCTCGGGCGCTGTAGCACTCCCTCCTCCCGTGCCTTCCTGATCAACGTCTCTTTTCACCTTTGGAAAAGCAGAGCAAGGGGAGCTGGGTATCTGGCTCCGAGCTCCTTTGAAACCCCAGACTAACCGTTTACCTAGCGAGAGTTTTGTCCATACGCTAAGGAAAACCTCAGCAATCTGACGCACGGTGCTGCTTCCCCGCTGCAAAGCCTGGGAGGCGGCCGCGCTGCGCCAGCCCTGCCAGGGCAGAAATCCCAGCGCCGGGGCTGCCCCGCTGCCCCCCAGCACCAGCCACAGCCCATGTCTTTAAGGAAGAATATAGCTTGGACCTCTCAAAGGAGACCTGTGGGCTCCAGCTGAGGCAGAGCCACGGAGGCGCTGAATCGGAGCGGCGCAGGGAAACCCGCGGGGAGCCAAGAGGGGACGAAGCAGAGCCTACGAGGGCTGCTCAGGGGGAGAACGTCCCGGAGAGCCGGCGGCAGGAATAAGGCCTCTGGGCTCCCACGCCGTGGGGGTTGCACATGCGGTGGGACCTCCTGTCTGACCTGGGAGATGACCCCGAGCACCTCTCCAACGTCCAGGCCGTGACGGCACGGTGGGAACGGGCAAACAATGCTTGGAAAAAGTCTCGTAAGATTTGCTGGTGATGAGCCCAAGCAGCCCGCCTTACACCGACAGCTGCCCGCGAAGCCAAGCAACCGCGCCCAGTCTGACCCAATCCCATCCGTTGGCAGTGGCAATAAACCTGCGTGAAAAGCGCCGAGCCCCTGCTGGCCCCCGCGCGCAGGCGAGGCCGGGGCTCCCAGGGGACGCCCGGATGGCGATCGTTCCGTGGCCGCTCTGCAGGAGCGCCCGGAGGCTCAGCGGGCGATGGGGGCTGCCCGAGCTGCCTTCTGCGCCGCCGCCACCCGGACGGCTCCCGCCCTCGGGCCACGTTTGATCCAGAGCTGTGCTTGCGCAGGGTCCAGGTCCAGCTCAACACGGGTACGGCGCGGCGAGCCCCCTGGCCAGAGGGCTCCCCCCCGCCGTACCAAACCTCCGGGGGATAAAGCAGCACATGAGAGGAGGGCGCAGGGCGGCTGGGCCGGCATCAGTCAGCGGTCACAGCGGGTGACGGACGGCTACCTGAAGGGAAGAAAGAGCAGACGGGGTCGCTGTTTGCAGCCAAGGCATTAGGTGAGCTAATTAAAGAGACAAGAAGGAAATTGCAGTCAGTGGAAAATGAGGCAGCTGATGTCTGGAAAAGGAAAAAACATCCTGCTGACCGCGACAAGCCCTGCCAGGCATCTCTCCGTGGCCGTCGCCACGCTCCGTGCAGGGATCGCACGGGGCCAAAAGGCAGAAACTGGTGTTTAGGAGGGGGAAAGCACAGCAAGGCAGAGACAGAAAAGGCAGAGGAACGCCGATGACCCCTGAAAACCAAAAGTAAGAGCAGTCTGGGTACAGTCCTACAGTGGGGGATCTTTTCTTTTCTTTTCTTTTTTTTGGTACTTCACATCATCGTGCAGCTCCTCAGATTAAAACACCCAGGGTGCTCGCCAATACGCTGATATAATCCACAAAGATGTGGGTCTCCAGCGATTTTAATTTTTTTTTCCTCCATTTGCTGGTGTGTTTGGAAGTCAGCCTGTAAGGATGTTCTTGCCAGCTGGGAAATCCCAGAGGACGTGTTCCTTCCTCTGTTTTGCTGGCAACCATGAGGAAAACTGATCACGAACGACCTCTTTTCTTTCCTCCTGCTGCACCAGCTGGCTCCCAGGCCCTTTTCCAACCTCTGCTTGCAGCTTCTACCAAACCAGAACCTCATTTCTTAGATAAACAGACCTCTTGAGGCTTCTCCAAGGTAATGCTAAAGGAAGAGAACAGTACAATGGAAATACTTTGCATGGGCTTCCCTCTTTTAAATGCACTTACTTTTTTATTTAAAGAGCCATTGAAACAAGTAATTTCCTGCTCTTCTGCTAATCCCAGCTCTCTACACATCAAGACACGTCTTTCTAAACTGGCCACGCTGAAATCCATTAGATAACCTTCAAATGGCAGAAACAGAGCGCTCTGGGACTGCTCTGACAAAACAGTTTGCCAGGCGAAAAACACTGAATCAGTCGTCTTCAAAAGTGTGCAGGGAAAAAAAAGAAAGAAAGAAAGAAAATCAGATTTTTTTCTTTAACTATTTCCCCTGGATTCTGTATTCCAGCAGAATTTTAACAGAGTGGGACAGGGCGCTTTCTGCCAGCACTGGGGCGCCGAGCGCTGGGGCTGAGGAGCGGCTCCCAGCGCCGGCCGGGGAGCGGGAGCGGTGCAGACCCCACGCACCGGGCGCCCAGCACCGCGCTGGACCCAGCCGAGCAGCAGCCACCACCCGAGCAACGGCGCCTTACGGCCACCGAGGCCACGGCCCAAAGCCCAGGGCCAGCAGAACCACAAACCTCCCCCTCGCCGGGAGCACCGGGGGCTGTGGGTGCCGCCACCGCGGCGCTGGCGAGCGGCGACACGAGCGCCGTAGCAGCGGAGCGTCTCTGCCCCCAGAACTGCCTGGGCTGAGGAGCCTGTTCGCCCTGTCGGGGCTCAGACTCTCACCAGCCCACGTTTCAAGTGGAAAAACCTTACAGATGTCACCCACGCAGCAGAATGAACCGCACGGGTTACATTTACTTCGTTGCTCTGTACGACGATTGCCTTTTGGATGCCGAGTGGCAGGGGATCCGTCCAGCCCCGAGCCCACGCGCGGCTCGGCTGCGAATCCGGGCTGCGAGCCCTTTGCGGCGGCGCCGCCCACCACGAGCACCAGCACGGGGAGGAGAGGCTCGCGTCCCGGGCGAGGGGGCTCGGGGCTGGGGAAAAGCCAGAGGGGGGACATCGGGAAGAGGGAGATCCCGGCGTCCAGCTGGGCCGAGAGGACGGTTCTGCAGAAGAACCCTCTTTTCCACCTAAGGTTTTCTCCATTTTCAGTTGTTCTGGTTTGAGTCCAGTTTGCTCCGTGGGGATGACAGGTTACCTAGCAACTGAAACTAAAGTTCGATTATCGTATTAATATTGATGCTATCATTGCACGAAACGTGATTCCAGGAGGAGGAATAATTTCAGCTTCCTTAAAATATTGATTTTGGAAAGACGCCCAAGTGCGGGCAGATGGGGCTGGATTCCTGCTGCCACGGCAGCTCGGGGATGAGCACCGCCGGCACGCGCGGGCGGGACGGGAACCAGGAGGAGCAGCGGGACATTCCGGGCTCGCGTTGTGACAGACCTGCCCTCGGCTCGGCGCACAAATCCCAAACAGCACAAAGACGTTCCCACGTTTGAAGGAGCTGATGTTCTCCTCGCGTGTACAGGAATATTTGTCGACAGAGACCGATCGAGCTGTCGCTCGCGTACATCACTGTAACTCACTGGATAAATAGGCTCGCCTTTCAAGCTTACGAATGTTTGCAAAGATAAATTTAGGAAATTAAGCCCCAGTTTTCTCCTTTTCCACCTTTTCCTTCCTTCACTAAAGCCAGTCACACATTTCAATTAATATGTTTCAAATCTCCGCTTCCACAACAGTTTCACAAACTTGTTCATTTAGCTAAAAAAGAATTCACCACCACCCCGCCAACCAGACTCATTTTGGATCAGCTTTTCGTTGCCACCAAGCGTGCTCATCTCTTTCTTGGAGCTGTCTGGGCTCCACTCAGACCAGTGCTGGAGACACAAGCTCCCAGCACGTACCAAGCCATGAAAGCAGGATCCTGCGACTGCTGCAGAGCTCCAGCCCAGGCGGCCACTGCCCGTGCCAGGCAAGCAACACCAGTGACTGCTGAGTTGGAAATCTGGAATTAGAGACAAGGAAATCCGTCTGTTTTCACACACTCGTCTCTCAGCAGGGCTTACACATCCTCCGCCTTCTGCCCGAGACCGGACAGCCGTTCCGGGTGTACCCGAGCACGTCCTGCACTTAAAACCACGCAGGAAACGATGATGGAGTTGCACCCGATTTCAGACGCCTGCAGCTGGGCGCGCTCGGTGTTAATGCCCTTCCCAAACATCAACCACGGCAGCGGCCTTGTGGTAACTTGCAGTTCTCCCTCTGTCAAGGCAATGAAGGATGTATGGCAGCTCTTATAGAAGACCCCTGCGACAGCCGTGACAGATCACTGCTAGAGGTGAGAGATGGAGAGCGTGCCTTCAGAACGGGGCGGGGGGGGCACGGCAGCATCTGGAGTCACGGAGATGAGACACCCCGTACCACCAAATGTCACAGGACAACCAAAGGTGTCCGAGTCCTGTTTGCACCGAGAATGGCTTTAATTTCGGATCACAACCAAAGTTTCCCTTAGGGGAATACTCCCAACCCCACGCCCAGCCCCTGCAGCGCCTTCACCCCTGGTTCCCAGCCAGCCGGTGTCCGCGCATCCTCACCAGCGAGCCCTTGGCCCTTGGGCAGTGCGTACCACCGCACCTCGAGGTGGCCACCCCCCTTCTTTCTCAGGCACTTCCCAGCCAGCCCCCTGTTGCCCTGGGGGCATACTGGTAATATATAGTTTTCGATAAATGTTACTAAACTTGCAGTCTTATATCCTCCATCTTTCTGTTCTTCTTCCCAGCTTGTGCCCTCACATTCACGCTTCTTCAGGACGGCATCCGGCGGGCATAGTTTTAATGTAACGGGTGCTTTAATGGGGTTGCTCTCAAAGAGCCGTCTAACCCTTCCGCGTGGACATCAACATCCTCTTCCATCTTTACAGTTGGTACTGGCACCTTTTTTTTTAAACCTCGTTTTAAATTGTAGAATAGAGTTTTCATTTTTTCCCTTTGCAGAATAATTCCGCATGTCCTCACCTAAAAATTGTGCCCCAATGCTTGCTCCTTAAAGGAGCGCAGCAGTTTGGGCGAGCCCGTCTCATCTGGAGGCCAACTCAACCGCACCCCACAGGCAGGCGGGGGGATTTCCAAGCCTATGAACATGAGCGCTGGAAGCCGTACCTGGAATTTCTAGAATAAGGTTAGAAATAGAAAGCAGTCATGAACACGGAGTTCTGTTAAGACTCAAAATACTTGCTGCATAAAGCACAAAAAATGGGTTATATAAATAAGATTCTGTGCAAACGCCTTTAACGCTTGTGCTTTGACACAACTTTGAGATCATAAACTTCACTCTTTTTAATGTTTTTTGGTAAGACTTGTAATGAGAAAAGACAATTCTGAAGTCCTGACATTAATAAGTCTATTGTAAAAAGGTCACCTTCCCCCCAGAATGTTTTATTATCAGCGGAGCAGAATAGCTCTGAATATGTAATGACTTTTATCTGATGGCTGCCCTGTATTCTCTTCCAAAGAAAGAAGGCTTCAGATGTTGATAATTTACATAGAAGCATTGAAGTGTTTGGCAGCAGAAAAACAAACTGGTTCAGAGAAATTAATTATAAAGCAGCTATAGAAGAGGCATGAAGATTAACTTCTGATCTTCACATGTCTCCAAGAGGTACTGGAAAGCACCACGGCACTGCGGGCCCCGCGGGACGCCCTGCACACCACTTGCTGCAGTAAACCCAGGCCGGGGAGGGTCGCCGGCCGTGCAAACCCTTCTCAAGGCCGTTTCTCATTTGCATTTGGTTTTTCCACTACAAACCCCACCACTCGCAGCTCGCGGTGCGTAAGGGATTAGGAGGCGCACGGAGAGGACGTGGATTAATTTTAACAGGAACTCAGATTAACAGCGAAGACCAACAACCACGCGCGGAACCAGAGCCGCCTGAAGGCGACTCCCCGGCAGCTCACAGACCAGGAGGGACGGACGGAACCGCACGGCCAGGACGGCGCCACCCGCGCCGGGGACGCCCGACCCCGTCGAAGCCCCGGCACAGCGGCGAGCTGGGCGCTGCGGGGTTCGCACCAGTTCTGCACCAAACCGAAGCAACGCTGCAGTCCAGAAGCGCTCCCCCCGCCTGTCCGTCGGTCTGTCTGTCACGGCGCGGAGGCAGCCCCCTGAAAACAACGCCTCTTCCGCACTCCTTTCAAAGGAGAAGGCTTCCCCAGGAGAACTGCGCGCTCCTAAATAGCTATGCCAAAGCTTGCTTGTTGTTTTGAGTCATTAAATTACATTGCAGTTAATTACTCCCAACCTACCACCGGCGAAGGTTTTCCAACAAAAGCTGCCGCTGTTAAGAAGCCATTTTTGTACAGCAACGATCTTATCTCACGAACACTTTCCAAAGATCATTTAAACAACATCAAGCTCCATTTGCCGAGGGGATGCGCAATGGAAAGTAAGTATATTTGTAAAATCAGTTTTTCAAGAAAAACTGTTTTTGCAAGAGTGCTGCTTAGCACAAAGGCTTTGCCTTACTGGGAAGGCCGTTCACCTGGGGACCAGGTCGCTGCCCAGCTTCACCAGCGAGCCAGCAGCGTGCCCGCTCGGCGGCGTCCCAAGGCAGCTGTGGCTGTAGGAACGGGGCAGACCCGCAGCTCCTGGCCCCGGTAAAGGCCATCCCACGATCCTGCAGGGGGCAGCAAGACGGGTACGGTTGGGTTTGGGAGGGTTTCCCTCCTTTCATCCCAGCACTCGGAAACAACCAAAGCACAATTAGCAGTAGCAGCTGACGAGCTTTGCCCCTGCGCATTTCTCTTTATCCCAGGCATGCACGTTCCCAGGCTGCCTCGGAGATCAAGCGCCCAGCAATGCGATTGCTCAGAGAGGTTATGGCATCTCCAAAAATCGGGTCCTTCAGGGAAGTTAACACAAGCGTCCAGAAAGCAACCGGCTTCGCTAGCCCGGCCGAGGGAGAAGGGCGCGCGTTGGGTGACCCCGCGCCGCCTCCCGCAACGGCGCCAAGCCCTTCCCGCGTGCCGGGGCGCGGGACAACGAACAGAAACCGTTCCCAGGGGCAAGTGAGAGACCGAGCACGGGGACGGAGAAGAGTCAGAGGAGCGAGGGCGGGAGAGCCCGCCGTAAACATCACCCGTTTCATCAAGAAGCCGGCGTGATTTGAGCTGGACACGGGCTTGGCTAGAGAAGGAGAAGCAAGGACAAAGGCAATTCAGCCCGCAGTGCAAGCGTGAGGGCGTGCGACTCTCCCGCAGCTCGTTAGGAGCCAGATCAGCTGAAGTTAAACTCCCGAGGTGCTTCCAAGCGTGTCCTGTGCCATTTGCACCGATTACAGGGCGGCCGACCAGCCTGCCCTCCAGTTCGGGGCTTAATGTGGAACGGGAGGAGCCTTCGCACCTCTGTACCGGGAAATGGGTATTTAACCTAATTTCTCCAAATCCTAATTGCATCCTTATTCTTCCTAATACTGAGCTAATAAATGAGGCATTTCAGATTTCGCCCTGGCATTTCAGCACACCATAAAAAGCCCCCACAACAGATTAAGCAACCATTCGATATGCTGTTCATCCTCAGCCAACGCAACTCAAATGCCACATTTCGCAGATGGGTTTAGCGATTGATGCTCTGTGCAGGCAGGAGCAGCAGGGTGGGCTGATTAAAACAGAGTAACAACATAATTTGGGACTGCTGCTTTTGTTTTGTTGTACTCGGGCTGAGTCGGTTCGTGCGCCCTCCTTTCTGTCACCAGCGCATCCTTGCCGACAGCAGAAATCCCGCGACGGCCACCGCGTCCCCAGCAGACGGCTGGCTCCCGACTGAAGCGGTGACATTTAAGGCCACGAGCACCGGGGTGTTTATGTTGAACTGTGCTCCCGCACGTCTCCATTAAAGAATGAGCCACTGGCAGATGAAAATGTTTATGGTTTCCATAAAGCTTGCTTCATTTTTCATCCTGTCGTGGATGAAACACTTTACGAATGTCTTTTACATCAAAGAAATCACTTCTTTATGCGCTATCATCCAATCTGCTTTCCATCCCCAACCTCCACTCCCTCAGAAAGCTGAGCACTAATTGGCATTCAGTGCATAAATTGTCATTACTTTTATTAATTATATCACATTGTTTAACACCCAAGATAAGGGAATTACTGCTCTCAGTACCAAACGGAGATGCCGTTCCCATCAGGAGAGAGAGGTTGGAAGGAACAGGTAAACAAGTGCAGAAGCAACGCACCCGCAGCGGGCACGAGAAAGCCCAGCCCGCGCCGGCGCAGGATGAGCCCAGGCAGGACAGCGCTGCCCCCCGCCCGCTGCAGCTCACCACGTTTCAATTCCCACCGCCCGTTTCTAAAGAACCGGTGAAAACAGCCAATTGAATGAAGTTTGATTTGCCTCTGCTCACTCAGTCCCCAAATATGGAGGGCAGTATAACCCCTGGAATTGAGAACTGGCCTGGGACCTCCTCGGCAGCCTCGGGAAAGAGGCGGGACAGGGACACCCCTCCCGGGGCGGGAGGTTGGCATGCTGCAAACACGGAATTTGGGAAGGAGAGCTGGCAGCAGCGCAGCCTGGAGATCTGAGAAAACTGCAAAGAGAGGGGGGAGGGAGAACTTGGAGGGCTCCTTTGGTCCCGTTTTTTCTTTTTTCTTTAGAGGAACAGACTTGGAGGAGGATGTATCCACACAGCCCAATTCCCAACTGCGCGTTTCAGTTTTGAGTCCAGAGATGAACAGGCAGCAGCAGTGTGAATTGTTACAATAACATTAAAAATTCAGCAGAACTCATTATCCCAAGTTTAATCGCTCCCTCTGAATTCTGTCAGACTCATTATGTCGGCTCCCTTTTTGATATGGTTTAAGCTCCTCCAGAGAGCAGCTGCACAATAGCAGTAATAATGATTAAATTGCTGTCTAAAGCTTCACTGGACATCAAAAATAAGTAGACTGAATTCACACTTACAGCCACTTTTTAAAGAAAATTATCACTGTGCCAACATGGTAGAGCTTACGACGTGTCCTTACGGAGTCAACGATGCCCAAGCTCCCGGGGAGGGCGCAGCGGGAGGCGTAGGGACAGAGCCCCGCAAGGGTCTGGACCACATCTCTGGTCGGGCCAGAGAGGCCAGCAAATCTTGTGCTTTGACAAATATAAACGACCTGGAAAAGAGTGTCAAGAAAAGCTGAAGTACTCACGAATCCACACTAAAGGCGGGAAATGTTTTTAGTCCCGGAGGTGAAGACGGGAGGGGTTTTTAAGCAGCCACAGAGCGAAGCGAAGGCCCCCAGCCCTTCCCTGGCAAGCACGTCCCGCGGCGTGCTGTTTCGGGTTTATTCTGTGAAGCACCCAGAAGCACCTAACGCTTTTTTCAGGAAAGCAGAAAGTTGACAGTTCCTCCCAAAGCGTTCAAATCCCTGGCCTTGGAAGCCTGCAGCTCTCGGCACAGAGGGAGCCTCTCCCAGTCGTTACGGGTTTCAGACCAGGGGCAGTGGAGTTCATTCCCCTTTTGGCATGTCGTATTTGCCCAGGATTCCTGGATTTCTCAGAGGACTGTACTGTCAGGCGAGGCACAAGTGTAATGCATTTAAACAATCTGCTTTGCCATAACGTCCCCAGCCCAGCTGGCTTGATTGCACGTCAATGTATCGTACATATTCAGCTCGATTTTCTTCTCACAAGGTTCCATAAATACAGACCCCGATTATCGCGGTCCTTAATCCTATTGCCCGAGCCCTGGGCAGGAGCGGCCACCTCAGCAGAACCCCTCCGGTACCCACACCTTCCCTGCGCAGCAGCACGGCTCTGCACGACGAGCACACAGCCCTCGGCTGGATCCCAGACCCAACCTGAGGGCGACGTTCCCGCTGCCCCGCAGATTTCTCAGGCAGGTAGAGCCCGTCAGCACCCCCAGCTTCACCAGTAAGGGCCCCTCAGCGCCCAGTTCCCTGCACTTCTGCACGCTGCTGTGCCCCCAGCCCCGCCGCCCCCCCCTCGCCCTCACCCCGTGCGTGGGAACCGGGGCTGGGGATGCGCACAGAGGGTCCCAGGCCAGGGGCTGGGGACACACACAGGGGGTCCCAGGCCAGGGGCTGGCTGTCCCCAGCCAGCAGAGCTCACTGTCACACCCTGAGTCCCTTTGGGAAACAGTACCTGCTGCCCCCCGAGGGGCTGAGCCCCGCCAAGCCCTAAGCCTGGTTCTCAGGGAGCACGGGGGTCCGTCCTCTCCGTCCCCTCCCCGCCCCTCCTTTGCCCACAGCCCAGCCCGTGCTCCTGCGCTCATCACGTTTCACCCCCCCCCCCCCGTGAGCCTACCCCCAACAAAAACCAGACCGCACGGAGCACCCCGTTGTACCACCCGCACGCACACCAGCTCCGCTCTGCCGGCGGCCAGGCTTCTCTTTGTCAAACAAGGATGACCCGGGACTTATTTCGTCTTAGTATTAGGAAAACAAAACGCCAGAGGAAACATCGACCATTCACTGAACCGCAGGCCCTGATCTGCACAACTCCTTCATCAGAACGCCCTGCGTCGGAAAGATCCCATGGGTGGGTGCGCTACGGATCGAGAGGAAATCAGACCCCAGCTTAACGGATGCCGTGACCTTGAGGGGTTCCCGAGGAACTCCCCCCATCCCCAGGCCAGAGGTACCACGTGTGCATAACCACCAGCCCTCGGGAAGGCGATCAATCAGTTTTACAGCAAGGGCTTTGCCTGAGGTGCCCCGGTGCCATCAGCAGGGATACGGCCCCCACCCCACCCAGAGAGACCTCGGGGAATTTCCAAGCAAAGCATCAGCAGGAAGATGCAACTCACCTCCACCTCTGCTCCATCCTGGGGGCAAACGGACCACGGCCTGGGAGACAGGAATAACGGGAGACAGGAATAACGGGAGACAGGAATAATAACGGGAGACAGGAATAACGGGAGACAAGCCCCGCTTTGCAGCCGCTCCGGCAGGCAGGGAGCCCTCTGCCCAGGACGCCCCCCGCTCCCACCAGCCACCCACCATGAGCCAGGCACGGCCCCCCTCCCGCCCCCTGCACCCAGGGGCCCCTCCCGGGCTCCAGGTGCTCCCACTTGGGCAACCAACGGGCTGGGAGAGGCCTCGGCCACGGGACTTTGGGGAGGACTCTGGAGCCCCAGCCCTGGCTGGCAAACGCGATCAGCTGGCGAGGCTTAGCACAGCCCTTCACAGCTCGACGTGCATCTCCACCGAGAGCACCCAGGGTCCTGCTCCGGGTCGGGAGCCACCAGAGCACCCCAAAACCATCGGCATTTGCCAGCTGGATCAGTAGCCCTAAAAAAAATTGTTTCCCCCTTTGAAATTTCCGTAATTTCTGATTTTAGACAGTTACTTCCAAAGTATCGCCACGCATAGAACACATTTAAGAACATTTAAGAGCACACCTTAAAGCACATGTAAAGACAATACCTCTTTTCATCGGAGCACCCCGCTGGGATCAGTAACGTTTAATCATGAACTCTGAATTAAAACACAGGTCAGAGTTTTCCTGAGGACAAGCAGTGTAAGCACATGCTTACGCTCCGGAGGGGAGAGGTTTAAATAGAGCTATATATAGGTGCATATCATCAACCACATTTGTAATTAACTCCAGCAACTCATTAATCGGAGGAGTGAAATCACTGGAGCTTCACTGGTTTATGAGACCTATGGATGTGTGCCCATTTACTTACTGAAGTACGTAAATCATGCCCTGCTTTTATGCTGTGGTGTAACGACCAACGCAGAGACACCGTCCGTCAGAGTCACAAAGATCCAAACCAGCATTGACCCGAAACTCCACTCCGGCGCCCAGGAGCGAAGTAGCACACAAACAATATCCAAAACCGGTGCCAATTTCCCCCTCCCTTCCCAGTTTTCCACCGCGGATCAGCAAGCCCGCCCTTCGGCGGCCCGGCAAGGCACGGCCGCACCGGCGGAGAGCCTGAGCCACGCCTGGCCCGTGCAGCGCCGTGGGCACGTCCCGGTGTGCGCCACCGAGCAAACCAGGGCCGAGCTGAAAAGTGACCCGAGTTATCGTTAACGAGCACGGCGCTATGGACAGCCCCCAAGCCCCCAGAGACCAGCAAAGCCCCGGATGTTGCCTCCGAGCGGGCGGGGAGAGCCGCCAGTCCCGCGCTGCCGAGGGCTCGTGAGCCGCGCGCCAGCCGCGCCGACGCCGGCGTCACGCAGCCCTCGCGGCTCGCGCAGCGAAATGAAGTCGTTCATCACCTTCTACATGAGAGGAAGAGCTTGACGAGCGAGGTGTAATTAATGCAAGAGTTTCCGAGAGCCACAGTTGATGAAGTTGTTCAGCTTCACATTTCACCAAAAAAACCCAACCCACCCCACAGGGAAAATGGGATCCGTGCTGTCAGGTCAGCTGTGTCTGGACAGCCCTGGTAACCGCCACGCAGCGATGAGCTGGCAATCGCAAGGGCCTCAGCAGCCAGAAAAAGCAGCAGCGATCAAGCACGTGAGCTCAAGATGAGAAGAGTCCAGTTTTGTATCTCAGGAATTTTTGGAAACCGTGTAGCTGTAGAGCACCCTGCAGGAAAGCACCAGGCCACTGCAAGGACTGCGCCGTGCCACAGGGATGCGCGGCCAGCGGGAACCGACGGAGACCGAGGGAGCGGTGCTGCCTGACATCAGCCAAGGAACCGGCTCCGTGACCGCAACAAAAACTGAACTTTGCTTGGTTAATTTAAAATTGCCCTGGGTTGTGCAATAGCTGTGGCTTTCTCTCCCCGACAACAGGGTCAGATCGTGCGCTGCAGCTCCACCGCGGCGCGGAACCCCCGGTCCCGTAAGCGCCCCCAGCCCGGTCAGCCGCCCGGGGTGTTCAGAGCGCCTTTCGTCCTAAGGACAACGCACATTCCCAATTAGTGCCTAAAAGGAAGCTTGAGTCCTTGATTCATCAACTGGGACAAAGTGGAGGACTTCTGAAGAAAAAAACCCCATCCCAGGATAACCTAATACCCAGGGTTAAAAGTGAGGAGGGGGGGAAAGGATGAAGGAGAATAGGGCAGAACAAGAGAGCACAGCACAACGACGGCCCCCGTGGGACTGCATCTGCTGACAAGGTTAGGATTATACATAAAGATGTTCGGGGGGGTAAGGAAGGCGCAGGACAGTCGCATCCCAGGGGCCCAACACGTGTAAGGACAACAGGATTCATTTCTTAATAAGGGCTTCTTTTTATTTTGCATTAGGAAACGGTTCCACAGAGTCATTTATACTTTCATGTCATTCATTTTCAGGGGGAGACCCTTCAACGGCCTAATCACCATCTTGCTGCTCTAGGATGATCCTGGCGCGCTCTCTGTCTTTTTCCCCTTTTCAATTCTTTTTTATTCCCTGTGCCCCTTAAACACAGGGGACAAAATCCCCCGAGTTTTAAAATCCCCTGAATTCTGAAATAATTTTGTCTTAAACTACAGGGACGCTTGCATGTTCCTTGCATCCAGCGCTGTTCGATTTAGAGTTTTAGGTAATGCCCACGTTACCCTGCCCAGCGCCCCCATCTCGCAGCCGGACGCGGCTCCGGAGCGATGCCGGCACCCCTGCTCCCTCCTCACCGCCGCAGCATCTCCGCTCGACCTCCTCTCCAGGTGCCGAGCACCCGGCGGGTTACACGGCCGGGGCCGTGCGAACACAGGGGCTCACCCCCCGTTTCCTTCTGGTTCGGTCTGGAACGACACGCTGTCCCCCTGCATCGGGCGCCGGCCTCGGCTCCAGGGGCTCCACGCTGCCTGCAGGGCACGGGGTGGGACCCCGGGTACCAGCGGGTACCCGCCGGCGGCTCCCCCGGGGCTCCCCCCGGAGCTGGTACCAGCCTGCCACCCTAGGGGTGCCCGGAGGTGCCTGCGGTGACCCCCCCGTGCCCCTTCTCCTGGGGCAAACTGGAGTTGTGACTCGTGGCCTTGTAACCTCGTACCTGCTGGGTGCTGCCTGCGCGCACCCCGTGCCCGCCCCGCGGCGTGCTCTGGGAAGGATGAGCCGCACGGTCCTGCGGCCGCCCTGGGTGGCCCTGGTCAGCGTCCGAGCCCCAGGGGATCAGCCAGCGGGCGAGGAGGAGGCTTCGGTGGGGCAGAGCGCAGAGGGGAGGTGGCCGGCCCCGCGCCACCGCGCCGGCACGGCGGGGAGCTGCTCTCCATCGCGGCACTTCCAGCTTCTGCACAGGACTGGTCCCACAGCCGCCACGCAAGCGCTTCACGCTTCAGATGTGGAAGCCAACCTCTCCCAGAGCTGAAAGCAGTGTTAAATTCTCATGACCTCTCCATTGTGATCCCTTCTCTTAATTAGTGGTCTGATGGCAGCAAAAATGCAGAAATGCTTTTGTCTCCAAAGGAATTTTCTGTGTGTTGCCATAGCTACTCTCAGGGTTATCCTTGTCCATTGCCTCATTTAAAACACCCAGGGTGGGCCGTGGGTTTCTTGTCATGATGCCGCTGGTGCTATTCCATCTCTAGGCGTACCCAGGCACGGTTTTGGTTCGTGTGTTTATTTACAGCACACACTTGAGGGTATCTTTCCAGGCAGAGTGTGTCTAAAAATAAACATATTTCCCCCGGTCTCTTACAGTGTAGAAAAGCTTCTAAATTTTGGGCAGCACACAGGGGAGACATTTATCTCATTGCAGAGAGCCAACAGAGATCTCGTCACCCCTTAAAATCCACGTCATCCCTAAACAGAGGCCTCCAGGGATATAGATGGCCTTAGGGAGGCGTTCTGTATCCCCATGCCTTGGGGAATTCTGCCTTGGGCAATCAAACAGCGTGTTATTTTTTCGGATTAGTCCTACACTGCAGCCTTTTTCCCGTGTTGGAGGAGCTGCCTACAGGCGGAGGCAGCAAGCGCCCATGGAGCGGTTCCTTCCAGCTCCCTCCTCCTGCGGCGCGAGCTCCTCATTCCGAGTTCCCGTCAGCTGGCTCACCAGTGATTTTATCCGGCAAGGAAGAGCAAACAGCTCGCTGGTTCTCACTGCTCTGCTGAACACTTCCGACGTGCCAAACCAAACCAACTCCCAGTCCCCGCAGCCTCGCAGGTAACCAGCAGCCAGAGGGAAGCCCCAAGGTCTCTGGTCTCCTCTAAGCAGGCGTTTGGGGTCTGGCCCAGCAGACCGTCGTATGAAAGCCGTTGCCACGTCGGACCTGTGGCTCGGGGCTGTCACGCGGCAGAGCGCAGGCATTGTTTTTATCATAGGTCAGTCTGAACGTCCACCAAAACCACAGATTCGTTGGTTTGTTGTGTGTTGATTCTTGTCTTAGAACCGAGTTTATTTACCTCCGTTCTTGGATGACAATTACCTTTTTTCCTCACTGCTTTTGGCCGCAGACGCCTGTTTACACCAAGCCATATTCAAGCAGTGCTTCTGGTTGCAGGAGCTTCGCCTGCGGAGAGCCCGTGCCGAGGAGACGAACTCACTGGCTGCTCTCAGTCAGGGCTCCCAAGGGATTCGGCAGAGCCCCGCTGGATGTATTGCACCTTGTGCTGGACCTGGGTTTTCCAGCACCACTTGGAAGTCAATGCAGCACAAAAAAAGAGTCAAGTCCTCCCAAAGAAAGCAATAACTGAGCCAAATCAGCCCCCAAGTAAGCTCCGCCAGTGCTGTTGCCACCCCCTATTCATCAGGAACAACGAGCGCAGGCATTGAGATTCCAGGCTGGTTTTATAAACAAGAGTGCTGCCTTTTTAGTGTGTCACATTTCGGCAAGAGAACAGATTCTGGCTGTAAAAAAGTACCCTTGGAGCCCGCCTTTATAGTTCTTACTTGAAATATTTCTAAACAGTCCTCTCGTCACATGCATTTAAACAAGCCCAGCCTCGGGAGGATAATAACCTACAGCAAATACGCTGACTTCCCAGGGCGGAAACGCAAGTCTCGCGTGCGGGTCACAACTCACCAAGTTCACAGACAACAAAGCCCCCAGTGCAAGGTCAATCAATGCTAATTACGATGGGGAATCCCGGCGCCCCTCGTGCATCTGCAGCGACGCTCACCTGCAGCCACCAACTTTTCTCGCACCCGTTCGAAGGCTGGCGCCAGGCACGCAGCTCCGCGTGAAACGCGCCCTTCTGCCCTCCGACCTGCACCGACAGGGCCAGACGGCCAACAGCTGGCGGGGGGAACCATCCCACACTCCCCATGCATAACTGGAACAGAAGAAACCCCCGATTCATTAATATTTAACAAGTTCTCTTATTCATGACAGATACATTTTGGCTTTAAAGGAACGCCAGAACCGTCTGCTGCCATTCTCTTGTGCACTTAGAGCAGCCCCTGTTCTCGGAGCAGGCGCGTTTGGGGCTCCATCCCATACCCACTCCCTGAGGATTGGTTTGGGGTTGGAACCGTTCAGAGGGGAAAATGGAATCCATGCAGACACCGTTCGTTTGGAGCCTTCCCGATTACATTTCTCTTTGGTCTTTGAGGTCGTTTACGCCTGCTGTATATCTGCCGCGAGTTCAAGGATTTCTTAGCCACTGCCCCCACTGTTTCTTCAGAAGCACTACAGGAGGAAAGGGTCACATACGACCAGAAATGTCACCTAAGGAAGGTGACGATGGGTTTCCGTGACCAGAAGGCCGCACCACAGGACCAGCCCTGCTGGCGGGCGGGCCAGGCCGGCGGCGGGGAAGAGGCGCGGGCAGAGCCAGCGCGGCGCTGCGAGCGCGGCCGGCGGGAGCCGTACCCCGCTGGCTAACGTGGGGTCGGGACCCTCGCCCCGCCGACGGCCCGGAGCCCCGGCTCTGCCAAGGCACGGCCCGGGGGGCTGGAGGGAGCACGGTGGGGCGGGAGGGCTGCGGGCTCTGCCCTGCGCACCCCTCTGCCCGCTGCAGGGGAGGGGGGCACGGGGCTGCCCCCCGCCCGGGACGGCGGCTGCACCGCCAGCGCGTCACTCGGGAGCACGCGGTCGGAGCCGCCGCAAAAGCCGGGCAAGGGACGGAGAGGTACATAAACCGCTCCTTTAGTGAATTTAAAGCCTAGTGATAAAATGTTTTATCCATTCTGGAGGACAATATTTAAACAGATGCTATTAGCGGTTGTATTTCAAAAGCCAATGGGGCTAAATAAATCTAACATTTACTTCTACTAAAAATGTTATGAGGCCAAGCTCTCTGTTTTCTTTAGGTGTTCAATTAAGCAAAAATACATAGATCTCCCGCAGAATTTAAGACAGCCATGGACAGGAAAGCTTTTCGGTTAAGCTTTCATCTCTTCATGTAAAGAACTAAATTGATGATTTTTAAATAATTTACATCCCAGAAGTAGCATTGGAAAAGTGTCCTAAATGGAGCTAAAAGCATCGTAAATATAATTTCCTGTCAGATTATATGAAATACTCTGATGAATGAAGAGTTCCTAAAAGGACACTAAGTGTGGGCTTGGACAGCCCGACTCCCGTCTCCCGAAGACGCCAGCGCTGAGGACTGCGCCATTGGACCTCATTTCTGCTTGCCTTCAGCAAGCCCTTCCAGACACAGGGGTGTGCGCTTTTTTTTTCCCCTTTCTCTGATTTATTACACGGATGCTTAAGTTTTAAAGAGCCTTACCCATCTGAGAAGCAAAGGGAAGCTAGTCAGCACCCCAGGATTTGGTGAAGGGGAGGGAATCGCGACTCTGTTTACGGGCGGGATAAAGATCCCTTTGAGCACATCACCAGCCTGCCAAGGAATGCAAATGTCTTTTATTTTTCTTCCAGTGTGAGCGTGTGTGGGAGGGGGAGGAGGCAGAGGAGCGGGCCTGTGTCATCTCGGCTGTTGTAGCGCTGAATTAAGAGAACCACCTGCCCATCATCTACTTCCAAATCCCTTTTGCTTTCCAAAGATGACTGACAGTTCACAGCCTCCCATTGCCCATCCTGCTAAAATATTAATGCACCCAAAGGTTCAGACGGCTGCCACCATCCAGAACTGAACGGAATCTGAAATTAAAAGCAAACAGGCAGAAAAAAACCCGGTAACGAACCCTTGGTTCTGAACTTGCTGCTGAAAGAGGAGGTGAGCGTACATTCACCTTGCGATGCGAGCGATCCCTTTCTGCTCTGAATGCAGGATTCCTCCGCACCGACTCCTCTCCCTGCGACGTCCGCCAGCTCTGTCCACACCGTGCTCCTCACCACGGCTCTGCCTCGGTACCCAGCTATGGCGGTGCCCACGCTGCCCACCCAGCTGTGTCCCACGGCTCTGCCTGCATCTCACACCCCCGTTGCGCACACAGCCTGTTTCTCCACGTGGTTTTAATTGCTGGTCTAAAAAGAAGACGGGCAATTTTCTTGTCTCATCCTTCTCAAACGTCCCAGGGACACTCTGAATATTTGGTTGCCTTGACTGAGGACATCAGCGATACAGACTAAGGTTTTTCTTTCCGCACCCAGCTGACCATGGTTAATTTAAACGTGAGCCAAAGGCAGCTACGAAGCGCGGACCGGGAGCAGAGGCCCTGAATGGAAGAGATGTTAACTGGTGTGGAGATACGACTTGGTACTGCTGCGAGGGGTCAGAGATCTTGAATTCTTTTGTCCCATCTTGTAATATAAAACCAAGTGAGGGTACCAAAATGATGATGATAAAGGTTATGATTAATATAAAGAACACTACTCTGAGGTGCTGCTTGGGGCGTAAGTGAAGACCGCCTCGACCTCAAGAATCACGGCCCAGCCAGGTCTGACGGGGAGCCGCGGTGGCCAGCGCAGAAGGGGCCGGGGGCATCAGCGGGCGCTGAAGGAGACACGGGAGAACGGACGCGGATGGGGAGGAGGACACGGGGCGCGTGGTCTGCACGGTGCTGAGCACGGTTCCTGGCACAGGCGACGAGCAAGCGAGTCCTTCCTCCAGGCCCGTTCCCACCAAAGCACTGCAGCTGAGTGGTGTTGGCTGCAAGCATTTTGTTTGGGTTTTTTTTACATACACCACTCTGAAAATCAGGATAAATTCAGTCAAGAGGCTGCACCCGATGCCACCCTCCCTCACCGTGGGAAAGAGCGCTGGCAGATGCTCACAAACGTGCGAGCAGCGCTCGCTGCCGTAACGCAGCACGGCCTTCCGGAAGAACATGGATGTTGCCCAAATTATACCTGGGCTTAATTGTGTTGTGGAGCAGTGTCCTTGTTTTATCTATTGGCATTTTTTGATGCATAGAGACTTTTGATAGATTTGTTGTTCGTCACAGTGAAAGTCAAAAAAACCTAAAACCCAAAGAAAGGGAACTACCGAGGAAATGTTTCCTCTCCCACAATTTACTCTGCAAAATCTCTTTTCCCTCTTCCCACCTCACCTTCTTTGAGAGTTCCAGGCAGATTTCACGAGCAAATGCGTTGGCAGAGTTCTCCTAAGAGGGGAACAGGACAGCGGAGAGGCACTAAACAGGAGATAAGCCCTGGTGCCCACTGACACCACAGAAACCTGATCCACCACGTTCAGCCAAACGCCAGGGCACTGAGCCCAGCGCTCCCAAGGGAGGCCACCGTCCCGCGGGACAGCTGGGGCACCGTGTGCTCTCTCACATCTCACTCCCAAAATGGTCCCCAACAGCCAAGACAGGTCCAGGCATGCCGAACAGCTCACAGGTAGCCCTGGGCCAGGATGGACGTCCTTCGGGACCTGCCTTGGTGCTCAGACCCAGAAGGAACACAGACACCTGAAGTCAGCCCCACCACCGGTCCCCGCAGTGGGCTGAGCTCGCGAAGGTAGGCAACCCCGGCTCCAGCACCAAGTTAATCTTGGTGCTTGGCTTGTTGCATCTGCTGTCACACCATGAATTTGGGATACGGCTCGGAGATGGGCTCTCTGCACCAGTAGCCATTTCCTCTTTTGCAGCTGCGTGCGTTTCTGGGTGATGGGACAGCGGCGGTGAAATAAAAAGCGACAGTCCACGTCCAGGGTGGTTAAGATGCTGTCATTTCAGTTTTTGAACAGATGGAGTCGGCACAAATTGAATGCAGCTCTCCAGACGCACTAAACGGCTTCAGCACGATTGGTGGAACCGACCTCTGAGCCCAAGGCATGGCACTGTTGTTAGCAACACGAGGGCCGACCCGGCGCTTCTGCCGCTGCTCGGCTGGAAAGGGGATGTGCATCCACCCTCGGGAGCCCGCTCGGATGCACCGCGCTGCCACGGCGCGTGGTCCGGCACACACGGAATGCCCTTGGGCTCTCCCAGCAGCCAGCAGGCACCCAGCGATGAACCTGCACGAAGAGCCTGACCCTTCCCCATCCCCATCCCCATCCCCACCGGTGGGCTCACCCACCGATGCTTGAGAGTCCACAGCAACAGGGACCAAGGCAAAATGCCGTAGGATTGCACGGCCAACACCTCCTCGCAGAGTGCTGTGGCAGCGCGCAGGTCACCAGGATGCTCACAGCCTGCCTCGCCTCTCTGAATTTGGCCAGGACAGTCAGACATTACGCTGCCAGCGGCACAGAAAGGCACCTCACTGCCGCTGTCTTTTGCTGGTAACGGGGCTTGCCGTCTCATCTGCTGCTCTGTGACACCCTGTTCTAAAGGCTGGACTGGAATTCAAAACAACAGCAACAGCCTTTGATGTTTGCAGAGGTAGGAAGAGTGCCATTTGGACAGCCAAGGAACATTACAGCTTGTGGAACCATCATTAAAACCCGAAAAACCTGCCTTGGCATCAAAATACCAAGCAGACTTTTCACCGCTCTGATGATAAAGGTTTATAATTCATTCCACCAGTGAACTCTGATTATTTTGCAGAGCCACTTCTCCATCCCCAGCCATTTAATGGGTGTGAGAACTCGTGCCCTTGTGCATACCATTTGGAAAGTTTCCAGTTTGCTAATCAAGGGATCAGGATAGAGCGATCGTCTTCCTGGTATTTATTACCAGCATTGTCAAAGCAGTTACGTGGAAGATGCCCTGATGCTGATGCCACACAAAACCCTAAGACTGGATAGAAATTAATTATTAACAACGGTTCCGTACCGCGTCTTTGAGAACAATTGCAATGTGAGTGACATAAGTGGCGGCTCAGCTTCCCACTGGATCCAAGCTCTTGCATCATCCATGACCGAGGTGCATGGGCAGGAACATGAAGATCAAAGCCAAGCCAACTGGTGGTGCTTGTGGAGGTTTACGTGTCACTCTGGTGACCTCGGGCAGTGACGCAGTGGCTCAGGCAGGCGCATCCCGCGGGGCTGGGGTGGCTCTCCTTTGGGCTGTCCCTTAGGCCGAAGAGGAACAGAAGGCTGCCATGAGGGGAACAGCAGCGGTTCCGTCTCAGGGCAGCGAAGCTTTTTGTTTGCCTGTGGTCTACAACGGATGCGACTCTTCCCGGTACAGCCCTAGCGGGACCTGGCAGCCTCACCCCGCACTCGCGATGGAGACGCCCCGGCTGAGCTGCTCGGAGCTGGGGCGCTGCAGGAGGGTCACCGGGGCTGGCCTGCGGGCGGTGGGGCAGGGCGCGAAGGAGCAAGTGGCTTGTCCAAGAGGGACGTCCAGCCAAGGGTGATGAGAGCCGAGAACAGACGCTGAACACTCCTGCGGCACCGGTCCTGCCTACCGCACCGAGCCAGCCTCCCGCAGGAGGGTGAAACACAGAACTCTCAGAAGAAGAGAACTGTGCTCAGCAAGAGGAGGGGTGAGACAAACGCAGACGTTACGAGGAGCACTCGCAGTTTCCTTCCGCTCAGACCAAAATTCAGAAATTATAACGGCTGAGCCCTAAGGAGAGGAGGATGAAAAGGCTTCGCTCCCGGGCATGTGATCCTGCTCCCCTTTGTGGGGCCAGATGCGAGGAAAGAGAGTGGAGAAGAAAAGCAAAGCTGGAGCTGAAAGACTCTTTTTTTTTTTTTTTTTTAAAGAAAGAACAAAATGGAAATGATCCTGAAAGAACAACTGTTCCTTTCAAAGCCATTAGTTTGGGAAGCTGGCTGTAAAAGGGTACATTTCTGAAATGTGGCTGCGGTTACCAGGCAACAGCTGAGCCCCTGCTCCGCTGCCAGCAGCGCCTCCGAATTCGGGGAGGGAAGGGCGGGGGGCGCACCCCGCAGCGGTACCCCCAGTGCTGGGAGAGGCCGGGGGGCTGCTCCGGGGAGCCGAGCATCCTCCGCAGGGAGCGGCCGCGGCCCAGCCCCTGCTCCACGGGCAAACCGGGAGGATGGAAGCGACGGGCGCCTTCCTCTTGGCAGAGGCTGGTGGAGGAGCAGGGAGCAGAGAAAGCCCGCAACAAACCCCGCAACGGCAGCAGGAGAGCTCCAGCCTCACGTGGGTGTCGCGATAAGCATAATTTGACGTGTATCGCTAAAGCTGAGGGAAACAGCAAACAAAGCTCTGGATTTGAGTTAACAGTTCTCGCGTGCGTTGGACACACTCCAGTGGTTTGTAGGATTTTGTGCGGCTCAGGGATCCAAGAGTGGAAAGGAGAACAGAAATCCTCCTGGGACGCTTCAAGGCTGGTTCGGGAGGAGCTGGGTCCAGAGCTCCACGGTGCTTCATCCCAGTAACTCCAGGCGAGGATATCACCGCACTTCCCTAATCCGTGAGCTGTTTTGTTACCTCCGTTACTGTTCTCAATGACAATTAGGCACAACATGAGCTTGATTTAGGCTATGAGTTGAGCTGGCAAAAATCTACGCTTATACCCAAGCTGTACAAAGAGTGGAGGGGTTTTATTTCCACCCGTGCGGTGAAGAGAATCACAGCCTCACCCTGCCCCAAGCACCCCCCGGCAGCATCGCACCCCCGAGCCCCCCGAGCTGTCGGGAGCTGAGGTCCCAGTTCCAACGCCCAGGCTCGAAGCGTTAGCAGAAAGGCAGCGACTAAACGTGGCGTGAGGCTGCTGAGGACGCCGATACCAGAAACGCCCGTCTACATCTGCTCTGTTCATCACGCAGAACGTTAGGACCGGGGACAAAAGCCACTTTTCCACGCGCTTGGGCATCCCGTCGCCGACGCTGAGCGGTGTGCCGTGGGCAGCTGAGAAGGGAAGGGTTTGCTGTGCTCCTCCGTTTCACTCTGTGGCCAGCACTAACCGACTGTTGCTCTTCCCCTACACAGATATACTTCATGCTCTTTGCCTGCCACCAGGCAAACGTGCAAAGGGTTTTTAGGTTCTGAAACTCACTGTGAGCGTTGCTGAGCACCCGCGTGTCCCGATGTGACAAGAGCGACAAACCCAGCACCTCCAGCTCACTCCTTCTCTCTCATTCGCCTTCCTGCCTTTCTCTGCAACGCTGCCCTTGTCCTTCCCTCGTGACCCCCGACTCTGGGATTCACCTCCGACGGTTTGCCACGCTTGTTGTTGGCGACGCACTTAGAACTGGAGGGAGGGGGCACAGAAAACCTAACTGGTCAGCTGGGCAGTGCTGCCGACAAGAACCGAATTCCCGGGCACCGAGCACAGCCCACGACTCGACCGTTTCCCCTTTCGAAGCTGGGTCGAGGCGGTGGGCGGTGGGCGCTAACCGCACGGCCGGCTCGCGGAGAGCACCGTGCGGCGTCCCGGCGCTCGTTTACGCCCCGGATCAGCGCGATGCTCCTCGCGCGGGTTGCTCAGGGCTCACTGATTGCTGCTGTCGGTTCCTGGTAGCGAATGATTGAGCCAGGATGGGACAACCCCCCGATCTAAGCTCCGACAGCCGCACTTTTCTCTACAGAATCCGAAAGGGGGGCTGCAAAGGTTTCCGAGAGGCTCTGGTGCTGCTGTTTTATGAAATGGGCAGACATTGGAGGCGTTCAAATGTTTATGGCTCAGGTGACTGTCTATCTACGCAGGTTTATCATGGCCCACTAAAAATAAAGAACAAGACATTATTTACACTTGTCAAAAGACCAAGCCTTCAAGCAGAAAATAAAAGCGGACTGATTTGATTGCGACTTTAGCTGGTGCTGCTTCGTGATCGCCACAACGTAAGGTCTCATCAGCCACGGGCTGGCTGAGCAGCTCCAGTAAAGCACCCCCTGAAATCCAGCTCTGGGACTGAAAGGGAGGGGGGAGGCAACATCTCGGGGGCTCGGTGTGGCTCAGGACCCGCTGCACACCCCACTAAGACAGCAGTGACGCCGGGGGCTGGTGACACCGCCGGACCATTGGCCTTTCTTCAACAAACAGCTGCATTTAAAAGATAATACCAGTCAAGAACATCAAAAGGCACCACTCAGAAAAACACCAGTACTTTAAGCTAAATGTGTTTTCTGAGGCTGAAAACCACTTGAATAGGAAGGACAAAGATAGTAAGCTGATTTGGCCAAGGACTGTCCATCTCCCTCCAGCGCAGCACAAAGGGATCCCAGGGCTCGACACATAATGCCAGGAAGGCAAATACATTCCAGTTACATCGGAAGGCACTTGAATAGCAGGAAGCGCTCCGCGTCACGCCGCGTGACTGCAAACACTCCGCTTTCTGCTCCTCCGCGCACCGTCGCAAACCTTTGGGCTCATGCACTCAAGGCCGGGACGCCCAGGTTATGGTGGGACCAGCGGGCTGAGCACGGGGACGCGGCACGACCGGGGCCTGGACACGCGCCACGGAGCCGTGGTGGGTCCTGCCGGGCGCGGGCATGGCCAGCGCTGCTGGCCCGGGCCGAGAGACAGCGCAGAGCAAACTGGGGGGGAGCTACAGCTCATCCGCACCCCCAGCTCCCCCGGCACGTGGCCACCCCAGTAGGTTACAGCACTTCTGCTGCAGCAAGGGAAGGTGGACATCACAAACCACCAGAAACACGTGGGCAGAACAGAAAGGACCACGGGAGATGTGACCAGAAGTGTTGCACAGATCCTGAGGTCAAAAAGAAGGAAGATCATTTAGTCCAGCTTCCTACAGAATACGGACCGCTAAATGCCCGGTAACTTGCATCATAGCTGTGTCCTTTGGTCACGCTCTACCAGAGACCATCTCGTATGACAAAGGTTGGGTCACGCTCTACCAGAGACCATCTCGTATGACAAAGGTGGGGTCATGCTCTACCAGAGACCATCTTGTATGACAAAGGTTGCTGCTCCCCAAGTCATAACCAAATCACTCAAAGATTAGAGGTCTGCTAAACCTTTTCTGCACACATGTTGCAATATGCTCAAAACATCACCGACCAGAAGTGCCACCATGCTCCTTGGGGCTGAATCTCTGAGCAGTGCTTTTAGCAAATTTACCTTTGGCAGCCCCTTAGAAACGCTTCCTTTGCATCAGCGTCATCCCTTAACGGTCAGGTCAAATGACCCCCTCAACTGAGCTGCTTTTGCATGAAGCTGCAAGCACCAAGACCAGCAGAGAACAGCAAAATGTTGATTTTTACTGCAAAACTAACGAATTCTACCCCAGAACTCATGTTCACATGCCTGTCTACTCTGGTCAGTGCCTGCAGCTGACTCCCTTGAATCCTCCTCTCCCGCCCCTGACAACCCCTAGCTGTCTTGTTCCTCGTCATCAGTACACAAAAGCCACGTCGCCATCTAATTTTTGTTCCACCAGTTGCATTTCTTTTCCCAGGGGTGCTAACCACACCACCAATACCTCCTTGTGCAGCAGCATGTGCAATTGCCATCTGTGTAGCTGGCACTTCTTCAAAAAATATTTAAATATCTGTGGAACTTGTAAGAGTGTAAATGAAACATGACAAAACCCGTAACACCACAGCACGTAGGCCTGAAGTAAGGGAACACCAACAAGCTCACCAGGTTTGAAATGGGAAAGCCCCAGCACAAGTGCTACACAACCTCCCCCTCCCACCCTCCACACCTTCTCGCTTCAAAGCCTGCTCCCAAAACACGCACACCGTAGCTGCTTTCCACAAATCTCTTCCATTTCCAGTTGAATCAAACCAGTCCCACGTTCCTGTGCTAGTGCCAGGTGACAATGACTGGAGCAGCAAGGAGTGGCACAGCTTAATGACAGCCAGCGCAAAGGACCGCTGCCACTCCTCTCGCCGTTGTATGGGGGGCTGTGCTAGAGATGAGAAACAACCCCTCAGAGACCTCTAGGCCAGCAGCATCCCACCAAAGCTCATCACATTCACCTCTTCCTTTTTCACAGCATACTTCAGTCTTTCATAAACTGCGGGTTGAGCAACAGGAACAGCCATAGTTACAGCAATCCTTATTTACACTGGGAGTCTACCTTCACCTTCCCAGTCCCTCCTGGATTTGGAAATGAACTTGGCTTTCCTTCAGTACATCCCTTACATCTTCAAATGTTATTTCACACCCACTTAGATGCTAGGAACATGTTCAAGACCCTCACCTATGCTATCCTTTTTGTTCTCTGTAAGGGGTTGTTTCTTCAAGCACTCATTATTGGGAACAGCCTCTGTCCTTTCAGACCCCCAACAACTGCAAAGTGACACCAGCTGCTTCCAAAACTGCGACCCACCTCCGCAGCAACGACAGCAGGAAAGAGGAGACTCTGGAGCTGGAAGCCCCAGCCGGGCCGATCTGCGCTGCACCTTCCAGCACCTCTTCCCACCCATTCGAACCATGCTCCACCATTACCCGGTCAGAGACCGCAGCGTAACAGCCCGCGCTCCAGCGTCACTCGTTGTGAGCCACGGGGTTGTCAGGCTTCCACCTCCCTTCGAAACCTGCAAAAGGCACCAGAAGTCTCCCTGACAAGGCTTTTAGACCCCGCATCTTAAGACCACACGACGAGCGCGTGGCAAAGCTAGGAACTGAGCCCGGGCCCCCCAAGTTAACGGCCACCGTCGTAGACAAAACACCGTGTCTCTCTGTCATCTGTGTTTGAGCAGAATTTGGCGTAACTGGGCCCCCCCCAGTCAGCTGCCTCGTCAAAATTCAAACGCTTTTCCTGGCTCAGGGGGTTCCACAGTTCTCTTTCCCATGTCAGAGCTCTATTCCCAGTCCTAGAAAGTCCCCTCTTACATTTTATTGAAGCCCCATGCGATGCAGTATTGGGCTGGACGTGCGGGCAGGGTAAGATGCCCAAACCCGTCCCGCCTCCTCGCATTTCACTGAAATCCAGACATTAGTGAAGTGGCATCCTGCACATCCTTGGATTAGAAAAACCCAAAGTGCTGCTGAGGAGCACTTGCAAAACACCTTCAGATTCCCACAACCACCCCTGCTTTTCACATCACAGTTTCCATGTAGAGGTCGATTATTTCGGCTGCCATCCCATTTACCAAAAACCGCGGCATTTCATTACATTCAACCTTCTCATTATTTTTTTTACCAGCATCATGTTCTTTGTCACCACCTCCACGTTCCCAGGTTCACCAGGCAGGGTCCTGCTCCCATGTACAGCGGTGCAGATCCGGAGTGGTTCCCACTGACTTTATGGGAATCACTTCAGATTTACATCGGGGCACAGAGAACGCAGAGGTTGGCCTCCTATTTTCTCCACTGGAACGCTCTATTGATTATTATTTTTTCCATGTAATAACATATCACCAACAAACAGAGGTGACGTGAGCACTGTGGAATGACAGATAATTGCAATGCACGGGAAGAATGAAGTACCAGCACGCCAAAAGGTAGCGGAGCCCTGGCGGACTCGATGCGTGGATGTTGTGTACAGGCTGCAACGCGTACTTGCTGAAGTGGCCTCCCCAAAGCTACCGTGGATTTAACCCCTGTTTGCTACCCTTGGGTAAAAAGAGAGCAAAATTAACGTCAGTTGCCAGATGGCACTGCTAGAGGTTTGTTAATTATCTAATCGCAGAAGAGTAACGCTTTCTTTTTTTTTTTTTAAAAAAAGAAACCATTCAGCGTGCTGCCGGTCTTACCCGTGCTGCGAAGGGTGACCGGAGAGCGCTTTGCTACGGCACCTGACCCGGCGGCCTTGCAGAAGCACACATCCATTAATTCGGCTGCCTTAATTAAGCCCTCGCACACCCTGTGTGGGCAACCCCACCTCAGCCGGTGACTGCCGGGCTCTCTTCACTGAATCTGCGCCCCAACTCCCTCCTGCACAGACCCCGACTTCACGGCTCCCCCGATGGCTGACATCGCCCTCTCCACAGGGTTTGCCGGCGTCGTCTCTCACTGGAGAAGCTACACTGAAATAAAGCGAGCTTTAAAACTGTCTTTTGCACGCTTTAACTAAGTTAAATTAAATCAATGAAACTCTGGGTACAGAAAAACTCTAGACACCGAGACCGCGTGTGCTGCCGCTGCCCGGGCCCGCTCCGAGGGGCCAGGCCGGCCGCCCCCGCTCCCACGGCTGCTACAAGGACAGTGACACAGCACCAGTGGGGACACACAGCACCC